>JAJPUD010028691.1:0-14487 GCA_023553655.1 Myrmecobius fasciatus
ATAAATTCACTTACTTTGACAGTATACTTTCCAGGGATGGACATATAAATGATGAGGTTGATGTACACACTTTTAGAATGATATTAGTGTTTGGAATGTTCTAAAGGAAAATATGGTAGAGAAGTGGTTTGAAGCTATTAAGTCTACAAAGCCATTGTGCTGACCTCATTATGAAACCTGGACAATATAACAGTACCAAGCCAGAAACCTGAATTACTTCCATTTGAATTGACTAAGGAAGATTGTCTTAGGAAGATCATCTGGCAAAATTAAGTTACTGGACACTGAAGTCCTTTTTTGACTTGAAGTACCAATCATTCAAACTCTACTGCAGACAGATAACTCTGATAGACTAACCATATTGTTAAAATGCCAAATGGACATTTCCGTAAAAGACTATTTTACAAAGAATTCACATAAAGCAAATGTTTTGTGGTCAGAAGAAGTGATACTATGATGATTGGATACAGGGGTTGAACCCTAAAAATATATTTGAGTTTTGGTCTAAATTTGCAAAGCATCTGAAAAGAATTTGTAGGCTTAAATCATCTCTGAAGCAGGAGTCAAAGATTTTATTATTACACCCTTAACTGGTGAGCTAAGTTCCAAAAAGGAATTAGTAATTAACAAGGAAGAAGATTCCATAAAGTAGACTAAGTTCTTAATGAACCCACTATTGTGATACCTAGTGAGCAAAGTTCCTAAAGAACTCCTTGCAACTAAGGCTCATTTAAGATCCACTTAAATGCCATTCAAATTCAATAAGGTCACTCTTTTCAGTGACCCTATCTATGGTCCACCTAGCTACCAAGGACCTGCTCTTTTTCTAGGGTCTCTCTGAAGAAATTTGGAATCATCAGAAAAAATCTGGCCTTAAAATATTTACACTTCAAAAGGGCCAAACCTCTATCCTAATATCTTCTCCAATGTCCCGGGAGGACCACTATTGTGTTCCAAATCTTGTTTATTTTTACTACTTTGTATTTTCCTTGATCTAATTTGTCTTGTTTGTGGCAGAGATCTGGCTTGAGATTTTCTGACCTATTCTGCCATCTTCCAATGAATTGTATTCTTATAAATTTGACTCGGTTATCTCTCTATATTTTTTTTTTTGTAAATGAGAGTATTATCAGAAACAATGGCTCTAAAAATTGTTTCCCAGTTTTTTGTTTCCCTTCTAATCTTAACTGCATTGGTTTTGTTTGTGCAAAACCTTTTTAACTTAATGTAATCAAAATTATCCATTTTGCATTTTATAATGTTCTCTATTTCTTGTTTTGTCATAAATCCCTCCCTTCTTCAAAGATCTGATAGGTAAGCTATGTCTCGTTATCCTAATTTGCTTATACTATCACTTTATACCTAAATCACATGTCCATTTTGACCCTTTTTTTGGTATAGGGTGTGAGATCTTGGTCGATGGCTAATTTCTGACATATATCCATGTTCCCAGCAATTTCTATCAAATAGTGAGTTATGAATTCAAAAAGACTATTGTGATAAGAGCTCCATAAATTGTGTCAAAGAGGGTCAAAGGTTTCCACAATATAAAAATGGTAAGAACATCTTCTTAACATGGAAGAGACAGGGTTAAAAGGTGTCAAAGAAACTAGATCCAGATACCAAGTTTAGGTATCAAGAAGTAAAATGACTGACCTATAGTCAAACATCTGCTCTTCTTCAGAATAAAGATTTGAACCCAAGTTTTTCTGACTGAGACTAGCTCAATCCATTGAAACATGATATGTCTCATGTGAACTATAAAGTCATTATATAAATATAAGTCATTCTTATAAGTGGAAGAGGGAGAAGACAATTAGGGCCTAGAGTGTTAGTGAAGGACAGGCCTGCAGGATGGTTACATAAACTGCATCTCTCTCACTCTGACCCATCCCTTTTTCCATCCTCAAGATGGAATTCCAAAAAGAATAAACAAAGTTCAGGAATCAGACTCAGAAAGGGGCAGAAAGATTAAAGAGGATGCCCTTATGACTTATTTTTCTAGACTAGAGAACTTCATTCTCTTCAGATTAAAGTCCGCTTTTCCTTTGGCATCAAAAGGCATTTGTGTTTGTTAAAGCAGGAATGAAAACTGATAGGACTAGATTTTTGTAGCTTTCTTCTGCTAAGCAGAGGGTTTGCTCTCGAGGCCACACATATGTTTTTCTTTCTCCCAAGGATGCCACTTTGTTTTTGAATAAACAAGAGGTGAACATTTTCTGAGTGGTGGAAGAAATGGCCTCAGAGGATTTCAGTGCTTAGCAGGTTGTTTATCTTTTGCTGGAAACTTATTTAATATTGTTTGAGTCTCTACTCAATCAGTTTGCACTTTAAATTAGAAAGACAGAAAGCTGTAAATTCAGGGAGACCATGGGTAGCTCACTCCAGGGGAAAAGGAGTGACAACAGAGAGTGAAATCTCTGATATCAACTAGTCCTTAATCAGTTATTTTTCTCTACCCTATAGAGATCCTAAAAGAAATTAGTATATTTTGAGAAGACATTAAAAAAGTAAGAATTATCTTGCTTCATGAGAAATCAAAGAAAATTTTAATCAAAGAAGATAACATTAAAGAAAACACAGAAAGATAGGAAGTTAGAAGAGTTAAATTAGGAAAGGAAAGAAGGAAGGAAGGAAGGAAGAAAAGAGTAAAGATGTGCTTATTAAACATGCTTAATGTTGAAGACACAAACAGTAATAATTAGACACGTTCTGTTCTCAGGGAGTTCACATTATAATTGAAGAAGACAACACATAACAGAAATTTCAATAAAAGCAACACTGGAAAGACAAACATTTTTAAAAGACTGAGACCAATGTAATGACCAACCACAATCCAAGAAAATAAATGAAAAATTCTACCCACCTCCTGACAAAGAGTTGAAGTTATAATGCAGAATGAGATAAATATTTTTGGATATAGCCAATATGGGATTTATTTTGTTTGACTATCATAAAGTTTTGGGTCATTTTCCCCCAGTGGTAAAGGAAGGGAATGGAAAGATAGAGAAAATAATAGCTTTTTAATTCAAAAAATCTTTTAAACAAAATTCCGTTTCAATGCAGGTAGAAAGGCCAAATGTTATCAGAGTATTAGAGACCCTTAGGCTATATAAATGGATAAGATGATAGGAAAATAAATTAAGTTCCTTTATATGAATATGTCTATTTACCACCATTAAAGGAAAAGATTTTAAAGTTGCTTTGGAAAACTATAAGAAGCAAATAGAGATATTTGAGGAATAGGATAAAATTTTGTAAGGGTAGACATTAGTTAAGATCCTGAGCTGAATGAAAGGAAGAGAAAGAAAACCATAGACCAGAAAAATCAAGGATATATGTCAAGGCAGGAGATAGTCAAAGTATGAAATGAACATTTAAGAAATGAGAAAAGATATGCCATAGAAAAGAGAGAAGTAGAGGAGAAATAGAGAAGAAGAGTTCATTTCTATTAGACAGTTTGAGATGACCATAGTGTTAATAATTGTGCAGAAAGAGAGAGTTAGAGAATGGAAAAAAAAAGCTTCTATTATTTGTTTCACTTTAAAATTATAATAATATTTACATAGCATTTCAATGTTCTATACATCTAAGTTTCTATTATAATTTGAAAACTATACAGAGCAAATTGAGTAGGTATTTTTACTAACATTTTATCTAAACTTACAAATGAAAACTGAAAAATTTAGTTCCACATTTGAGTGGCTTCAAATGTGTGGCTTTGAATTCTGTGTAAAACAAGCATCCATATTCTGAACTTGTTTTTTTCAAGAAAATGATTGACACTACAGAAAATAATGACAGTAACAACAATGAAGCTTTATTTAATATATTCTTAGGC
Organism: Myrmecobius fasciatus; assembly: GCA_023553655.1. NCBI lineage: Eukaryota > Metazoa > Chordata > Mammalia > Dasyuromorphia > Myrmecobiidae > Myrmecobius > Myrmecobius fasciatus. Next base: position 3,842 of record JAJPUD010028691.1, read on the forward strand.
CATTTTCTCACCTACTGTATTGCAATTGAATATTCCTAGTTGTTGCTCTCTCCCCTTTCTGATTTTCCAATTCAATAGCAAAATTAATTACTAATAATCAAATTATTAGTACTAGAAAAGATATATCAATTCCCTATGGCTTCACTAGCCATCATATGATTTTCTAAAACAAATAGCACTTCCTGGTTTTGATTCCTTTTATAGATTGTCTTCCCTTAAAAATTTAAGTTTTTTTTTAAGGCAGACAATGTACTTTTGCTTTTCTATATGCAGTTCCCAGTATGGTGCTTAACATATTGAAATTGCTTAATAAGTGCTTTTTTTCAATCATTCTTTCAGTACCTTCTATGTAAAGAACAATGTGCTAGGCCTGGAAAGATATAGAGTTCTAAAAAGATAGGATTCATGTGTTTTAGTCTAAGATAATATTAGGTAGACAATATCTAAAAAAGTTGTAGGGAGGGGGTAGAAAAGGTATTAAAAGAAAAAAAGTGGAAACTTCCAAGAAATGTGTACAGTAGAACTATATTGGAAATCCACTTGTAACACCTAGTTCAAGACAAAATTATTCTCAGAATTAGACTAACCAATTGCCTAATGAAGACAGAACAAAATAATTTGGAGAATGATCACATCAGAGGAGAATGAAAAGAAGATTTTTGTCTTATTAGAAATTTCAACTACTTATTACTATTATTACCATATTACTAAAACTATATTGTTTAAAATATTTTCATAATTGATAGAAATAACAAAAAATCGATTATAGCAGTTGAATCACAGTAGGTCAGGGAGACAGGCTTGGAGCATCCTAGTATCAAGCATACATCAAGAAAATTGTGACCTTTAATTTTCTTGTAGTTTTCTTATAGTTCCCATTCTAGAAAGTTAAGCATAATCACTGCTCTACATCTCTAGGATTCCAGACAGTTTTTTGGTTTACTGAGACTTACTGGAAAGTCAAGTATGCTCCTCCTTAGATGTTTGGAGTCCAATATTATTCCTGTAAAGAATTTGGTAGGGCCAGCTAGATGGCATTGTGGATAGAATGCCAGCCCTGAAGGGGGAAGGACCTGAGCTCAAATCCAGCCTCAGATACTTAATACTTCCAAACTGTATGACCCTGTGCAAGTCACTTAACCCCAATTACCTCAAACAACAACAACAAAAGAATTTGGTTCCTTCTTTCTCAACTCTCTTGATTCCATGAGAATCCTTAAGAGATAAATATTTATCCTTCTTAAGTGGGTCATAGACACCTTAAATCAAGAATGTGTATGGCTTAGGAATGATTCACACCAAAAGCAGAAATGCAAAATGATCTTATATGAGGTAGCTTTTATTTCTCTTGTCCATCTCTATGTCCTTAAACCACATTCATGAACGTACATCTTTTTTTTTTATCAAGAACACAAAGATATGGGCTAGGACTATTAAAAAGTGGGGAAGGGATCTTAACAGTCTAAAGGTTAGGATGAATCTAAGTAAATAAAATTTAACAAATATAAAAATAAAGTCCGGCACATAAGTACAACAAAATAAGCCACTTTCAGAAGGACAGTCATGATTATACACCAGATATTCTAGGGGGCAGTTTTACTGTCCTATAATCTCAGTATCATTGGTATGATATGCGTAACTCAAAAAGTAATGTTATCTCAGGTAGCCTAAAGAAGGGTATAATTTTCAGGAATAGGTAGGAATAGGAAGTGCCCTCTATACTCATTAGACCTTATCTGGAGTATTGTGTTCAGTTCTAGGTCCTATGGTTTAAGAAGGACACTGATAAACTGGAGAGTGTTGAGAGGAGAGCAAATTCAATAGTCTATACTATATGAGGATGGTTAAAATAAATCTACAGATTTAACTTAGAAAAAGAAGACAGAGGGGGTATGTCTTCAAATATTTAAAGAGTTTCCATGTTTAGGAGAGATTACAATTATTCTATTTGGATTCAGAAAGCAGAACTAGAAGAAAAGAGTAGAAGTAGCAAAAAGTCAAATTTAGATTTGATATCTGGAAAAACTTCCTCTGGAGTTTTGTTCATAGTTGTTTTGATTTTGTTTCTGTCTCGATCTGAGTTTGTGTCTTGATCTTCCCTGTCATCATAATAATTTTCTGTGATCAGATTCTTTTTTTTTTTCTTTTTGTATTGGTTTGGGGTTTTTTGCTCATCTTTATTTGGCCCTTTTCTTTTAAATTTGAACTCTTCTTTTGTGTAGAAGGGACACTATTTCAGGTTTCTTGTGCCAGGGCTTGAAGGTATTGGCTGTTTATCTACTGCTACACTGATATTGCCCTGAGACCCACAGGAGATTCTCATACCTGGGCTGTACTGAAAGGGTAAGGTTGGGGGGGCAGGAGGGAGGAGTACAGTACTGTTGGAACCCATAAGGGTCTGACAGCTTACCTGGAGCTGAACCAGGGTCCTTGTTCTAGTGTCTGGCATGTGCTGAGGCTAGTGGTGTGTTTCTGCATTTTGAGCCACATTAAAGCCCCTGACAGTTTGGCCTTGAGTGATTGCCTGTTATCCCAGGGCTACGCTAAAGCATTTGGCAGTTCTCAGAGCTGAAGTCTGCGTCTTCCCCTGACTATGCTGAGGCACTCAGGCTGGTTCTGTTGTTTGTCTGCTCCACTACACTGGGACTCAGTATCTCCCACTGATTTGCTGAGATGGGTCTTGCCACTGGCTTGCTGTGATGCTTCTTGTCCTGGACTGCATTCTGCTTTATCAAGTTCTTGCCAATCTTCCAAGTTCTTGGAATAAAAGATTGTTTTGCCCCATTTTTGCTGGTTCTACTGTTCCAGGATTTGCTTGGGGGTATTTTATGGTTGTCTGGACATGAATATGGAAGATTTGCAACAATTTACTACTTATTCTGCCATCTTGGCTCCCCTGGAAAAAATTTCCTAATAATTAGAAATATTTCTTAGATGGGCACAAGCCTACCATCCCTCATTGCCTCTCCTGGTTGTGCTTCTGGAAAATGGACCATGACTCAGTGGCCTTCTCACACAAGAATTTCTCTTCTTACCCTAGAATATCCCTTCACCATGCCAATCCTTTTTCCCTCTGGTGAGTTCTTTCTTGGAGCACAGGATAGGCATTCCTCTCTTGGTTCTGTTTCTGATTCATCAGACTTTTATCACCATGATCCTGTCTAGGGTACCATATCTGCCCCTATCCATAGTTTTCAGTACCTATTTATGTATTATCCTTCCCCTATTGGAACGTAACTTCACTGCAGGCAGGAACCATATTTCTTTTAATTCCCCAGCACATCATGGTGCCTGGCACTATGCTAAGCATTTAATGAAAATTTTTACCTTCTTAACTGCTACTCAAGAAAGAAATAGCTTACCTTAAGAAGTAGGTTCCATATTCTTTAAGGTCTTCAAGCAGAGATTGTATGATCATTTGTTGGATATGTAATAGGAATTCCATTCATGTTAGTATTGGATTAGCTGACCTCTAACGTGCCTTACAAACCTGAAGACAGATGATTTTGTGATGGTCTCCATGATGTATATTTGCATTCTTAGTTTGACATAGAAATGTCCAAAAGGGCCAATGATTTTAGCTATTGGTGCTTGCTTCCCACAAAAAATATTCTATCCATATTTTTTCCCTAGAGTAAACATTTGATGAGCTCTGTGGTTGTAATATTATGTTCAGTGGTTTATTTGTGGGGGAGTGTCTAGACCATAGGACATTAGGGTCTATTAACTATGTATATTTAAGTTGATAGATTTTTATGGAAAGACAGATCAAAAATATGACAAATGCTTTCTTCTAAAACAGATGGTGATCTGAAATGTCTACACCCAAACAATAACATGGTCTCCAATAAGCACTGAACCAAGAGAGTGCAACTCAGGATGACACTAGAGACCAGTATGCCTAAATTTAAAACATAGCCCCTTAGTTATATCTCTCAATTTTGTTTTCTTAAACTTTTTACCTTGTTATTAATGTGGCTTTTATTTTTCTCTGCATTCTTGGAATTCTAATTCATTCTTCTGAGATTTGTCCTTAAGATTAAACTTTCTTGGTTATTGAAAAAAATATGTCATCAAGAAATAATTTCACCATCCTAGAGAATTATAATTTGGCACAAAATGATTTGTAAAGTGCTGAGGTGAATAATAGGCCAAGCAAGGGATAGGGTGGGTAGAAGTGGGATGTAAATTATAAATCAACTATTATAAGTCAACTATAAATTCAGATCATGTGTATGAGGTAACAATTAACATGACCATCAGAGCCAAAGTTAAAATATAAATGTTTGTATGCTGTTAGATTACCCTGTGAAACTTTTGCTTATTTGTTGCATTCCTGAATTTTGTAAAAGGCCTTACTGTACAAGCCTTTACCATTTAAAGCTATGTGAGTGCATAAGTAAGAATAGCCATGAAAGGGAAGAATGGAAGGTCCAAATATTGCTTACAGATTGGCCTGATTGGACTCACTATTGATGTACAGATCATAGGTAAGTGCCTCAAATACCAGTAAAATTTATAGTAACTAAATGAAAGAAAAAGAGTCAAATTTTTTAACCTATATGAGCATGATAGCTACCTTTTTATATGATAGTTAGGACTTTACTGCACTAAGCTTTCTATTGCTGGCTTCTACCCTAAAATTGGTGAGCCTTTTTTGTTTGTTCCTTGGACCTTATTGACTACCTATAGATAGTTACTTTGTAGTCCATAGCACTTGCTTGGAGCAAATGGATAAGATGTGTAAATCCATATGGAAACCTAATATGGAGCCCAAACTACCTTTGATACCATCTCTCAAATCATGCTAAGTACTATAGACAATGATGGTCAAGGATGACCACATCACTGAGAAAGAAAAAATCTCATCAAACACTGAAGGCACAGATGGACTAATCTTTTCATTTGTTTTCTCCTTTCACAGCTCATATTCTTTTATTTTAATAAATAGTTAATAATAATAAAGGTGATGAAAACATTAAAACATAAAACAAACTTCTCCAAATAATGAGCATTTCTCAAACCCCCAAAGAATAGATCTTGAAGAAGAGATGACATCATTACTTCAGAAGCAGGAACCTCTCAAGTACAAAAGTACAAAAACTAAGGAATTAGGTAGGATACTCTCCCCACAGACAATGCTTCTTGCTTAGTATTAATGCATGCCACCAAGATCCAGAAATTATGCTCATTGAGGGAACTTTAAAAAGTTCACATTGAGGAGGCATAGGAGCCAAAGGCATAGGCTCACCCTTACCAAGGTTATTGATCCTGACCATGACAAAGTATATATTTCTGTGGCTATGGCTGAATAAATAAAAATAAAACTAAGGACATATAAGTATGTAAATTGTTATTTCTATAAGGCATAACATTTTAAATACTGGAGTCCATTTTCTTGAAAGAGGAAGACAGAACACTGAGGAAATGGGGAAATGAAACTTAAATGGGCTATGATGATAGTTTACATTTGATCCTATAAGAAGAAACATAATTAGACATTTATGTATTGTCTCAGATTCAATCAATTAACAAACATTTATTTTATCAATAAGCACTGACTGTAATACACTACGTTTCTTAAGAGATAACGTGGATGAATAGATTGAGTACTGACTTCAATCAAGAGACACAAGTTCAAATTCTCCTTTATATTTTTTTTTGCTAACTTGTGTGATTATGTTTGAGTATCAATTTGAGTTGAGTCAGTCCCTAATTCCCCAGTGATAAATAAAAAAATATTAATAATATCTATAATTATTACCTCACAGGGCTGTTATAATAAAGGTATTTTGCAAACCTAAAGGTATCACGGGTATGTGAGTTGTTAATGTTGCTGTCCAGAAAGTAAAGCACCGATTGCCACTATCATAATAGTTGTCACTATCAACTAATGCTGAATGCTATTAGCTTCTTTGTCTCTTTTTGGTTAGTATTCATTACCACCCCCTTTTTTAATGAGTCAATCAAAGTTCATTTTACAAAGATCATACTGCTAGTAAGTGTTAAAAGTCTAAATTCAGATTTGAGTTTAGAGTCCTCCTGATTCTAAAGCCCTTGTTCCATGCCCTGTCCCACCTAGCTGCTCCAGTATTTATTAGCTTTTAAAATGAGTTTTTAATTACTGTTTTCTGTTTCTTACATCAACATAGTGCTCCCTATATCCCTCCTTGCTCCCCTCTCCAAGAGTCCTCCTATATGACATAGTAGTTTTGTAAAGAGGAAATAAAGTCAACACATTTATTTGATACACTGAGAAAGTTCAAAAGTGTGCAATGTGTAACACCCATGAATCTCTTACCTCCAAAAAGTCAGTTTCTGACATCTTTTGAATTCTGGGTATTCTACACCTTGGAAATAGATGAACTTGCTTTATATCTTTGATGTGTAATTTTTGTTTTGGAGAGGTTTGAGAATTCATGGTGATTAGAGATAATGTCCAAACCACTATTTTGTTGCTTATGTGATCTGGAAAGTTAGTATTCATTGTGATTCATTCAATGCTCAAAACTACAGCTGAGGAGTAGTACTAATCAAATACAATACAAAATACAACTTTCCTGACTTCTGTATGCTTTAATATGATGTTAATTTAAAGAAGAGCAAGAAGGGCCTTTTTGAGTCAATTGATGATTCTGTAATTAATATTATCAAACATTCTATATGCTATTCCAATAATATCAGCTTAAATATTTGACATATTATATCAGTCTAGAACGATATTGTTACTAATAATGAATATAAAGTACCACTTGATATTTATAATTTTGTTACACTTATTTAAAAAATAGTGCTTAGTTTTAATTTACAAAGCTGTTATTATTATGTATATTATTTCTTGATATGGTTTAAAAGACAGTTAATATGGATCTTTCCATATTTCTCTGTATTCCTCATACATCATTTCTTATAATACAATAATATTACATTACATTTATGTACTACAATTTGTTCATCCTTTCCCCAGTTGAAGGGCATCTTTGTTTCCATTATTAGTTACAACAAATACAAACTGATACTGATTAGCCTTGAACAGACTCTGGACTTCTCCATTTTCCATCCTACTGGCTAGCTGTTCCAAGGACACAAAACTTACTTACATGAAAATCCACTCCTACATCCAGTTCCTACCCTCTATTAGTAGGGTCATAAAGACCTTGACTACAAGCTGTGGAAGTTTCCTCAAGCCTTGACAACCAACTTAGCCACAGCCTTTGAGGAAGAAAAGTCTGCTGAAACTTCAACCCAGAAGTAACAATGCCAAAAAGTTTTAGCCCATCAGTGTCAGGAAAAGTAGACATTCCCTCTACCAGTATCTGGGAAAGTAGTATCTGAACTGCTGGTTCCAACAGTCTCTAAGCTGCCAGTCCCAGGCCAGAGAACAAAGGAATAGAAGGGGTACCACAGATCAGCAGCACGGGATACTGTGCATGTGGTCAGCTTTGAGATCACCCAAATAAAATATACAGATCTCAAAGAAGGGATGTGTGGAGATAACTTAAGAATTATAGATTTCCACTATTGATCAGAGAAATGCAAATTAAGACAACTCTGAGGTACCACTACACACCTGTCAGATTGGCTAAAATGACAGGAAAAGATAAAGATGAATTTTGGAGGGGATGTGGGAAGACTGGGACACTGATGCATTGTTGGTGGAGCTGTGAATGGATCCAACCATTCTGGAGGGCAATTTGGAGCTATGCTCAAAAAGTTATCAAACTGTGTATACCCTTTGACCCAGCAGTGTTTCTATTGGGCTTATATTCCAAAGAAATGATAAAAGAAGGAAAGGGCCCCACAAGAATGTTTGTGGCAGCTCTTTTTGTAGTGGCTATAAACTGGAAACTGAATGGATGCACATCAGTTGGAGAGTGGCTGAATAAATTATGGTATATGAATGCTATGGAATATTATTGCTCTGTAAGAAACGACCAACAGGACAATTTCAGAGAGGCCTGGAGAGACTTGCATAAACTAATGCTCAGTGAAGTGAACAGAACCAGGAGATCATTATTCGCGGCAACAACAATACTATATGAGGATCAGTTCTAATGGATATGACTCTCTTCAACAATGAAATGCTTCCAACCAGTTCCAATTGTTCGGTGAAGAAAGCCATATACACCCAGAGAGAGGGATGTGAAATGTGGACCACAACATAACATTTTCATGTTCTCTATTGAGGTTTGCTTGCATTGTATTTCCTTTATCGGATTATTCTTTCTTGTAGATATGATTTCTCCTGCACAAAAAATGATGCAATAACTATACATATATTCGATTTCTTAAGTATTCTAACATAATTATCATGTAGTGGATATCCTGCCATCTAGGGGAGGGGTGGGGAGTAGGGGGGAAAAATTTGTAACAGAAAGCTTTGTAAGGGTTAATGTTTAGGAATTACCCATACATATGTTTTGCAAATAAAAAGTATTAATAAAATAATAATAATAAAAAAATTTTTAAAGAATTATAGATTTCCCAGAAGAACATATTAGGACGAAATCCTTAATACCAAGCAAAAAAATGAGAAACTTATAGCTTAGTTCATGTTCAAATTCATCCATCCTCTCTCTAAATGTTTGCATTACGAGTCCCTTGGAATTATCTTAGATCATTATATTGATCAAAATAACAAAATCTTTAACAACTGATAATCATTACAACATTGCTGTTACTGTGAACAATAATCTCTCACTTCTCATTTCACTTTGCATCGTTCATATAGATTTTCCCATTTTTTCTTAAATCACTTTCATAGCGTAATAGTACTCCATCACACACATACAACTTTTTCAGCCATTCCACAATTGATAAGCATCCCCTCACTTTACAATTCTTTACTACCACAAAAAAAGAGCTGCTAGAAATGTTTTTTGTACATATATATCTTTTTTCTTATTGTTTGATGTTTTTGAGATACAGAACTAGTAGTGGTGTTGCTGGATCAAAGAATATGCAATTATATAATCTTTTGGGTATAGTTACAAATTATTCACCAGAGATTGACTAATTCATAACTTCACCAATACTTTATTAGAGTACGTATTTTCTTTCAACCTCTCTAGCATTTGTCATTTCTTATAGGTGTGAGGTGACAGCTCAGAGATGTTTTCAAATCAAAAGTAATATAGAGCATTTTTTCATATGTGTATAGATAGTTTTGATTTTCTCTTCTGAAAACTGCTTATCCATGTTCTTTGACTATTTGTCAGGGGAATTGCTCTTAATTTTATAAATTTAACATACTTTTTTTATTTTTTGCTTTTTTGCTGAGGCAATTGGGGTTAAGTGACTTGCCCAGGGTCACACAGCTAGAATGTGTTTAGTGTCTGAGGTCAAATTTGAACTCAGGACTTCCTGACTTCAGAACTGGTACTCTCTCTACTGCTCCACCTAGCTGCCCCTAGCATACTTCTTTATATATTTGAGAGATGAGGCTTTTATCAGAGAAACTTGTTATAAGTTATTTTTGTATTATTTCACTGTCTATAATACCTTTTTAACAAAATGTGGTTTCCCTAACTCTCTTAATTAGGTATATTTTTTGCTTTTGCTTTGTCTGAGATAATGATCACTACCATTGTCTTTTTATACTTCATCTGAAGCATTATAGATTCTACTCCAGCTCTTTATTTTAACTGTGTGTCAATTACAAGTATGTCTCTTATAAACAGCATATTATTGGATTCTAGTTTCTAATCCATTCTATCTCCTTCTATTTATGAGTGAACTCATCCCATTAACATTTAGCTATGAATAATAACAGCATATTTCCCTCAAATCTTTCTTCTTGTGTTTATCCTTCTTCCTCTTTTGATCTTGTTCTGCCTCAAAAGTGTTCTGCTTCTGACCATTGCCTCTCTTAATCTGCTTCTCTCCAATATTTTTTATCCCCTTCCCCTTCTAATTTTTCTGTTGAGTCATATAGATTTCTATATCCAAATGAGTATCTATATCTTTCCCTCTTTACACCAATTGGGATGATAGTGTTCTTCCCCCTCCTGTTCCCCTTCCATTATAAAATATATATCCTTTGCAGATATCATTTATATGAGAAAAAATTTTCCCATCTTACCTCTGCCTCCTCTCCCAATGTACCCTTCTTTCTTACTCTTTCATTTTATTTATTTATTTAGTTACTTATTTATTTTGGAGATTATCCCAAAATAATAGAATCACTCTCATGCCCTCTGTCTCTGTATATTATTTCTAAGTGCCTTAATAATGATAAACCTTTTAAAAATTACATATATCATCTTCCCATGTAAGAATGTAAACAGTTTAACTTTATTGAGTCCCTTATGGTTATTCTTTCATATTTACTTTTCTATGCTTCTCTCATGTCTTGTATTAAAATGTCAAATTTTCTATTCATCTCTGGTCTTTAAATAAGGAATGCCTGGAAAGTTCTCCTTTTTATTAAATACACATTTCTTCTCATGAAAGATTATAATCAGTTTTTTTTTCGGGGGGGGGGTAGATGATTCTTAGTTAAAATCCTAGGTTCTTTGTTTTCTGGAGTACTCTACTTAAATGTAGAGACTGCCAAATTTTCTCTTATCCTAACTGCGGCTCCATGATATTTCAATTGTTTTTCTTTCTTTCTTTCTTTCTTTCTTTCTTTCTTTCTTTCTTTCTTT
>JAJPUD010028692.1:0-14486 GCA_023553655.1 Myrmecobius fasciatus
TGTGTATGTGTGTGTATGTATGTGCATACCACAGGTATATATACATACATATACTGTTGGGGGAGAAAAATAATAAACCCGAAGGTTGGTGTGTGTGTATGTGTGTATGTGTGTGTATACATCTATCTATCTATACATACATACACATACCTCAATACTTATTTATAGTATATGTATGTATGCATTTCAATATATATGTTAAATGAGATATTATTTGGTGTTGACACTCTCAATGATGAGGATAGGGCATTTGGGAATCACAAAAATCTTCACCTAGAAAAAGGTACTTGGCAGTTGAATTATATTTTAAAGAAAACTATGAATTTTGAGATTGACTGAGAAACTATGGATAGAAAAATGTTTCTGAAATTTTCCAGGCAAGGGAGAAAGCTTTTCAAAGGCAAGGACATGGAGATGAGAATATCATGTGTAAAAAATAATGATCAGGTCAGTTCAGCTGGACCACGGAGTGTCCAAAGGAGTGTCGTGTATAAATAATAAAACTGCATTGGGATTAGGTTACAGAGGACTTCAAATACTAAGCAAAGGCTTTTTTTTTCTTTTATTTTTGATCCTGAGGTAAGAGAAAAATACTGGAGTTTATCCAGCAGGAGGAAGACATGTTCAGACATGTGCTTTAGGAAAATCACTGTGTGTAGGATGGAGCAGATGAGAGAGAAAATTAAGACAGGAAGATCAATCAGGAGGTCAATACAATCTCCAAATGAGAAATGAAGAAGACTAGGTTGGTGGCTCTCTGAATGGACAGATGCTATGGAGGTACAATAATGCTAATAACAACAATTTCAATGACCATGTGTCAGGCATTATACTAAGCACATTATAATAATTATCACATTTGATGCTCATAAAAACCCTGGGAGATAGATGTGATTATCCCAAATTTACAAATGAGGAAAATTAAGTGATTTGCCAAGGTCTTGAGTGATTAGAAGATTGGTAAGGCAAAATAAATCCACACAAATCACTAGCATTTCTATATATTCCTAACAAAATCCATCAGGAAGAGATACAAAGAAAAATTCAATTTAAAATAAATGTAGATCATATACAATATTTAGGTGTCTACCTGCCAAGATAAAGTTAGGGACTATATGAAGACAATTACAAAACACTTTCCATATCAATAAAGTCAGATCCAAACAATTGGAAGAATATCAAGTGCTCATGGGTAGGCTGAGCTAATATAATAAAAATGACAATTCTACCTAAATTAATCTACTTATTCAGTGCCATACCAATCAAACTCCTATTAAATTACTTTATAGTGCTAGAAAATAATAATAATAAAATTCATCTGGAAGAACAAAATGTCAAGAATTTCAAGGGAATTAATGGGAAAAAAATGGCAATGAAGGTGGCCTAGCAGTACCAGACTTAAAACTATATTTTAAAGCAGCAGTCATCCCAAAATCATTTGGTATTGGCTAAGAAATAGAATAGATGATCAGTGGAATAGGTTAGGTGCACAAGACACAAATTTAATGTTTGATAAACCCAAAGATCCCAGCTGTTGGGATAAGAACTCATGGACAAAAATTGCCAGGAAAATTGGAAAAATAGTATGGAAGAAGGTACCAGAGAAATAAGTAAGATCAAAAGAGAGATGATGTTGGGGGGAAAGTGGGAGAAATCAATCAACATTTATTAAGTGTCTAATATGTACCAGAAGTTATGGTAAAAATAATGTTTTCTTTTGGACCTGTTGATTTGGGCATGACAAAAGGAGATATAGTTTGAAATGTCTAATAGATCTGTCATAATGTACTAAAAAAGCCAAGTAGAGAAAGATGTGTTTAATACTTAAATCTAAAAGACTGTACAGAAAACAGTAAAAAGAGCAAGTGGCAAAATCCATAGATGTCACATACAAAAAAGTTTTAGAGAAGAAAGACTAGATGAGACAAAGGAGGAACAGTTATGCATACAGGAAGTGACTCAGAACATAACAATGCTGTAGAAAAGACTTTGAAACAAAAGTGTATCCAGGGGAAAGTAGTAGTCAGGATGGTCAATCTTCCTTCCTGGTATTCTAGCTTCTCTATGTTCTTTTCTAAACCTTTCTTGACCTTTATTTATCATGCATTCTGCTTTGTATTATAGCTCCCTTACTAGACTGGGGCTTGAGAAATCTGAACTAGAGTTTTTGTGTTAGAACTATTCAAAAATTGCCTTTAAGCTTTACAAGGGCAGGGGATATGCTTTGTACATCTTCTGGAGCCAAATACAATTCCTTGTTCAGTGAATGTTAAACTGAATTGCAGAAGATATATTATTCATTGGAATTAATAAGAATTTCAGAAAAAATAATATAAATGGAAAACTTTGTTTTAAACAGATATCTTTAGCAATCTTATGTAGAAAATTATGTTATTCCTATATATTTTTCACATCTGAAAAACTTATTTTAAAGCATTTGTAAAATAAATTTTATTTTCATATCCTTCAATGAATATAAATGCTAAAATATGTAGAAAAGAACTAAAAACATAAAAGTAAAATCATAAGACAACCCAAGAAACATAATAACCCATAATAAAAGTGAAAAAAAACCTAGAAATATTTAACCAAATCAACTCTTCCAAAGTAATCATTCCATTGTGTTATTCACTGATAATTCATATGATCATAAACTATACACACTAACTTTAACAGAATAGTACCACAGTTATCTGCTGTATTTACCAGGAGTTTAGCTGATATTTACATTTTCTTCCTTTATTTACAGCTGAAACTAAGTGATTTAACTGTTTTCTCTTGATCACTTTGTTTTTCCATATTTTACTGTAGTCTTCATATCCCTTATTCCTTAAAGCTCAAAATTCCATTAGATTATTCTTTTCTCTATTTTTCACATAAACCCCCTCTCTGGCCACCCTCTTAATGCAAAGTACTTTGCCTCCTACTTAAATGAAAAGAATAGGGGTTGTGTCTCAAACTCCCTTGACTGGATTTCCTATTTACTCCTTCTTTATTCTAAACCTCTGATTAAGAGATGGCCTTTTCCCTGGCCAAGTCTAATCTCCTCTCTTCTTTAATAGATTACCAGACTAATCTTCATTTTTCTAAAGCCTTTGATTTCTCTTTCTGATGGTTCTTTCTTGTGTCCTACAAACATCCTTAACTTTCTTTCTTGCTTGCAATACAACAAAGCTCTTCCCCACCAACCCCTCAGAATTTTTCCATATCTCTATGTACTTGTCCAACCAAATTAAAAAGTCTCAGCCCTTTGAAATCCAGCTTCTTACTTCCTTACCTGCCTGAAACTTTTCTCAACTATTTTTCCTTGCAGCACTTTGGAACCTGGCTTTTGACCCTATTATTCAAAAGAATCTTTTCTCAATTTTGTATCATTCTTGGTTTTTCTGTAGTATTAGACACTATCAATAAATTATTAGGAAAAGGAATTTTAGAGAAAGAGTCTATACCTACAGTTGAGAGCAGAGAAATGAGGCAATTATTCTGTAAGAAGAAAACAAGTCCAAAAATAACTTAGGATACTGGGTACTGGGAGACAGTGTGATGTTAATGCCCCATGGAACACCATATTAATAGGAAGGTCTAGTGCTTCACTCCTAGCTTCTTGAACTGTTTCCTGTTCTTTATAAGCTCTATTGAATATTGAATAGGAAAAACTAAAACTAAATCAAACAAAAAAGCAGGTGGCTAGTAGGTAAGGTGATAGAATGCAGCCTACCAGAAGCATCACAACCCAGCCCACATGATTAGTTTCTAAAGGTGTTCACCCAGAGCTTGGAATTTTCCTTTTTTTTTTTCTCTTATTTCCTGAGAACATATTTCATCCTTTTGTCTGCTGTGTGTATTGTGTGTCTCTTTCAAGACAAGCTATTGAATCAAAGCTGAAAGTTTTTTTGTTTTGTTTTTGTTTTTTGCTTTTTTTTTTTTAACCTCTTTGGCAAACTGCTGAATCTTACTGTGTCATTTGGAATCTTAAAATAAACTTACTTTCACTACACACCTGTCAGATTGGCTAAAATGACAGGAAAAGATAACTATGAATGCTGGATGGGGTGTGGGAAAACTGGGACACTGATACATTGTTGGTGGAACTGTGAACGGATCCAACCATTCTGGAGAACAATTTGGAGCTATGCTTAAAAAGTTATCAAATTGTGCATACCCTTTGACCCAGCAGTGTTTCTACTGGGCCTACATCCCAAAGAGATTTTAAAGGAGGGAAAGGGACCCACATGTGCAAAAATGTTTGTGGCAGCCCTTTTTGTAGTGGCTAGAAACTGGAAACTGAAGGGATGCCCATCAATTGGAGAATGGCTGAATAAATTATGGTATATGAATGTTATGGAATATTATTGTTCTATAAGAAACGACCAGCAGGACGATTTCAGAGAGGCCTGGAGGGACTTGCATGAACTGATGCTGAGTGAAATCAGCAGAACCAGGAGAACATTATACACAGCAACAAGACTATACGATGATCAATTCTGATGGACATGGCTCTCTTCAACAATGATGTGATTCAAACCAGTTCCTATTGTTTAGCGATGAAGATAGTCATATACATCCAAAGAGAAGACTGTGGGAACTGAGAGTGAACCACAACACAGCATTTTAACGCTTTCTGTGAATATTTCCATGCATTTTGTTTTCCTTCTTAGGTTGTTTTTTCTTCTTCTCTTTTTAGATCTGATGTTTCTTGTGCAGTAAGATAACTGTATAGATATGTATACATGTATTTGTCATATAATTTATCCTATTTAGCATGTATTACATTACCTGTCATCTAGAGGTGGGGGTGGGGAGGAGGGGAAAAGCTTGGGAAAAAAAAGTTTTTTTGCAAAGGTCAATGTAGAAAAATCACTCATATGTTTTGTAAATTAAAAAAAAAAGTTACTTGACATGGATCTTCTTATGCTGCTTCCCTACTCTAAAGGTTCTAACAGCTGGGGGAAAAACAAAACAAAACAAACTTGAGTTTGAGTTCTTATATCACTACTCTGGCAAAGAGATGTTTTGTTAAAAGAGTGTTATCATAATGATATAATAGAAACACTAATTCAGCTGCAGCAGCTGCCCCAAATCTGATAGGTAGCTCCAGGCAGATGTAAGTATTTTATTAAACACAGAGGCAAACTGGGGCAGTTCCCTCAGCAATATGCATTAGCCACAACCTTAGAGACAGAGGTGTGCTTTTGGAGAAGGCCCTGGAGTCTTCTAGAAATTATGTCATTGTAATGCACTAATTTGGAGTGCCTCAGGCTTTGCATGGGTTGTAGAGAAATGGTAATGAAGCATAGGGCTATTCATTTAAACCCAGAGGTCCCCCAAGAATAATAATAATATGAAAAAGCATTACTAATTCACTGGAAATAGTATGCACTATAGGATTTTTTTTTTTTAGTCAGAATGCAAAGTCTTACTTTCTGAGTTAAATAAGTTAGAGGAGCAATATATATTGGAATGAAAATGGGCAAATTGCAGTAAAGGAGACTATTTAAAAGTAAGGTCATTTAAGAGTTTTAATTTAATGGAAGAAAAGAAAGTCCAAAAAAGGTCGTTGGGCTGTGTCTCAAAGCAGAATTGTCTGATAATTTTTAGAATTTAAAGGGGATAAGGATTTGACCTATGAAGTCATTGATCTAGGGCTCTGATATCAAATTCAAATAGAAATGGGGGACCACTAAATTATATATAAGGATCCCTCCTGCAGCATATTGACTCAAAACCACATATTAATATTATCTATTTATTGTATTTCTATTTATTTTATTAAGTATTTTTCAATATCCTTTAATTGGATTCTATAGCACTGAATAGTATATACATGAAGCCATGTGTCTGCTAAACTCCTGGGTGAGAAAATTCCCTCTGCCAAGGCAGGTCTGGGCCATCTTTGCAACTTATGGTTTTAGTTTTACCTAAAGCACTGAGTTAATAAGGGGCCTTTCCAGGAGAACACAAACACTGTCAGTTGTGGACCTTGAAGTGAGGACCTTCTTCAGAGACTAGCTCCCTATTGATTACATCATGTTGTCTATCAGAAATATTCATTAGACTTCTCAAATTCATGAATTTTGCTGACTTAAACTTTCTTTTATCTAAGGGAAAAATAGCTGTAGCACCAACTAAAAAGACTTTTGCCTCTTAATGAGCACAGTATATAAGTTTCCATCAGTCATTATGATCATTTCTACTGTCCTTGGTTTTATACTTCCTGGTAATATATCTTGATGAATATTTAAGCCAAGTTGCTAGTGCAGGTCTTGATGTAAGGGGTTGGGATAGAACTTCATCACCATTCAAACTATTCACATGTCGAATACTTCTACAACACATGATGTAATACTTTTTTTTCAAAAAAGTACATGTATAACCTAAATAAAATAATAATAATATTTATACTTAAACAGGGGGAAGAAATTCTATAGTTTATTCAGATGGGAATACCTTCTCATTTCTTTTTTCTTTTCCCCAAGTATTGTATTAAGCTTAACACTAAGTTAGATGAAACAAAGAGCAATGGGATAAAAGAATGAAAGGTTGTGAAGGGCCACCAGGCATGCCATGTAAGGGCTGAGTAAAAACTGGGGATGATTAACCTGAAAGAGAAGAGATCATGTCATTATCTTTAGGTATGTAGAGTTTATCATTTATATGAAGGATTGGACTTATTTCCTTCATATTCCATTCGTGAGGAATGACTAAGATCAATGAGTGCAAAGAGACAATTTTAAGTTTTGTGTAAGGAAAATTTTCCTAATAATTAAAACAATTTAAGAGTTGGATTAGCTGCCTCAGAAAAAGGTTTCCCTTCATTGGAAGTCCTCCAGCCAAAATGTCAAAGTAGGTAACTTTGTTTAGAGGAATTATAGTGATTCTTTTTTGGACAAGGGTAGTATGTTTATTTCATGAGATCCTTTCTCATTTAGATATTCTGTGATTATGCACTTAACTGACCACATCATGGAATTGAGGATTCCTAACCTGGGATCCACAGACCCCCACAGATAGTAGGTTAGAAACCCCAGATCTAGTCCCAGAAAATAGTCACCAGAGACAGAGGTCATTTAAGACCCTTCAAATCTATTATGTTCACATTAACTCCTTTGAACAAAACAAACTTATGTAAACTAGTTAAAACCAATTAGAAATGTACTTTAAGGGGCAGCTAGGTGGTGCAGTGGATAGAGCACCAGCCCTGAAGTCAGGAGGACCTGGGTTCAAATCTGCTCTCAGACACTTAACATTCCCTAGCTGTGTGACCCTGGGCAAGTCACTTAACCTCAGTTGCCTCAGCAAAAAGCAAAAAAAAAAAAGAAATGTACTTTAAGAATCCATTTCTTGGTTCAGCCAGAAAGTACAAAATCACACAAATTTAGACAATTAAAAAATTATGTCCTTATTTTCAACAAGCTATGGCAGAAGCATTTTCTTTCATTATTTAAAAACATAAAACATTATTTAGAGAGATTCCACAGGCTTTACCAGATTATCAAAAGTCTCTTCTTCCCTTCCTCTCTCCCTCTCTCCTCTTAGTCCCTTTCTCTCTCTCTCCTTCCCTTTCTCCCCTCCCTCCTTTTCTCTGTCTCTGTCTCTCTCTTTCTCTTTCTCTCTCTTTTCCTTTTTCTCCCCCTTTTTCTTTCTCCCTCCTGTTCTTGATAGTCCTTGGCTCACACCCTTCCCCCACTGGTAAAGTTCCTACTTGTGGACATTGGTTTTGCTAGAGGGCCCTGGAGAATCACAATCAATCTCTTGTCTTGAATTCTAATGATTTTCAGATTAACCAAATCAGTAGAGCCTCTTTTCAATGATGGAGTGCCTACAATATTATGTTCCCTATTAATTTTCCAATGCCCTATTATCTCCCACTGTTTTCCTCTCTGGAATTCTTGTCAATCAATAAACCATCTAAGACCACTTATCATGCCTACAAAATAAATCCTTTATCTCACATATTGGTTAGTGTACTCCATAGTCAAATTAACTGTAGATTGCATATCTGTTTGAAATATTTTATATTGCTTAGTGACATATTTACTCAGAAACCAGATTGTCCTATCCTTGTAAATTTTCTAGACACCATGTCTGGATGGTGGAAAAGGAGACTGTTAGAGCCCCATTTGTCTGCTCATTCGTAGGTCCCTCTGTAGTGCTCAGGGAGAAACTGAGGCAGTATCACACAGTGGAAATTAGGTAATGCTTTATTGATGTTAATTGAGAGTTCAGAATCCATAGCTATGGATCAGGACTGGTGGGACTCATGTCTCAAAGCACGCAGTCCAGCCCAGAGAGTTAGACTGACAGACATGTCAGCCGACTGAATAGTACAAAGTATTCAGTACCTCATTGGTGGGGATCACGAATTTTATAATCTCCATAGCCCAGGGAGACAAAGAACTCATGGGAACAGCTGAGCACATCTGGTGTCCAAGGAAACCATAAATTCAGTTCTGGCAGGTAGGGAGTAAGGATGCCAGAAACTGGGAGAAGGCAGTAAGTCTGGGTCCTACAGATAAGGGGGATGTCGAGGCTGGCCACCTGGAGGTTTCCTAACTCCTTTGGAATGTGAGTCCAATTATTTCTGAAGGTCAAGAAGTGGGGACTGCTATTTTTGGGCAGAACAATTAAGGGAAACTGAAACAGCAACTGAGGGAAACTGAGACAGGGAAACTGTGGCACAACACCTCCTTTTTCAGGACAATATTTAGCACCTTATCCTATGCCTGGCAAACCAAGTTTGTTTAGCTTATTTATTTTTTTGGAAGTGGGGAGCATGGTACATTATTTTTTTCAGATCAACCTAGTCTCTGACATTGGGCATGGGAGTTGAGTAAAAGGCAATTATAACTTTAGTTTCCTATATTGGTATAACATTTAACATTTAAAATTGGTGAAATTTTCAATTTTATTTTATGTTTTGTCATTATATAGAAAAAAGATGTCATACATAGATTATAGTTTTTATTATCATTTTATAATGCCTTTTTCAAGTAGTGAGATATATTATTTGAGTGGCAAAGTGGTAGAGTTAATAAAGAGCTTTGGAGCTGAGGATATTAAGGCTCCAGCTAGATCCAAGGAGTTGTAAGATCTTGGGCAAGTCATTTACATTCTCTGATCTATAATTCCCTCTCTTATTAAATGGGGATAATAGTCCTCACAGGACTATTTAGATTATCAACCAAGATACTGGCAAGTAACACACTTTGCAAAACTTATATAAATACTATCATCATCACATAATCTACAGGAATCAGACATATTTTTTTGTTTCCTGAGATTAATGATGATAAAGCTGACAATGATGATGATTGCCGGGAGCATGCTGGGAGCCAAGAACCCTGCATGGAATGACAAGGTCTCCCACAGGGTCTTGACCCTCCTGTGTTCAAGGCAACATGAAGAAGCCCCCACAGAACTAAGCATTCAGGGATACATTTGGTTAATGATTATCTGCTTAATTTCTGTCCTAGGAGTTCTTAGCATAGCTGTATGTATATACCCATCCATCACAATGAGGCTGAGCATGAAGCCCTTCACCCCCAAAAAAGCCCCTTTGTACTTTCTGCCTAAACGTGAAAGGTTTCTTTATTAGTGAAGCATAAAACAAACTTAGAGACTGGGAAACTTGGGAAATTGATAGCTTTCCCCCAAAACTCCAAAAGAAATCTCCAGTTACTCCCTCTTGTTTGAAACAATTCCAAATTCAATCAACCTGGTCCTTCTCTCCCCTATGCAGAGCTTACATAAATAATGATATGATGAAAAGAACAGTAAATATCAGTGATAGATGGACATATTGGTAGCAAGTAAGTCATGGGAAGAAAAGTAAGAAAAGTAGGCCACTGCATAGTTTACTGACCCCTACACAAAAACAAGCTATTGTACAAGTGATTAATAAATGGGCTGAGGGAAATAAGTTCTTGAGAAAAAAATGTTTCTATTCTAAAAAATCTTATGACCATGTTAAAAATTTAAAAGCATTGTATAAGTCTTGGAATAAATAAATGTGACATTTTTAGAGAAGCTCATGTTCTGCCAGATATGACACGATGACCACAAGGTACATTTACCTTTAGTTAAAGTTTCACTATTGTTATATTGTTTGATGAACTTACTCTGTACATTCTTTTTTTCTAAGAAGCATTGCACCTGGGGTCCTGGGAATTTCTGGGCCCCAAGAAAACTTTGTAATCCTAGCCAAATAATTGTCCTATCTCTAATGAACCCTAACTTTGTAAGACTATAAAAATCACAAGCTTTCTTGAATAATTTGAACAAGCTTTTGCCTATAAATCGAACTTGATGACCACGCCATAGAGTGTGCTGTCTCTTGTTCCACTTCGCCGACTCCAACCCTCCATTCAAGAACCTAGTTCCCCGCAGAGGCTGGACCTCCGCAGATGATAGCTAACATTTATATTGCATTTATTTGACAGAAATTGCTAACCGCATATTTACAATGTCATCTCATTTAATCCTCACAACAGTGCTAGGAGGAAAATGAGAAAGCTGAGGCTATAGAGGTTAGATGCTTTATCCAGGGTAGTACAATAGTAAAAGCTTTAGGCTACATTTGAACTCAAGTTTTTCTTCCACTCTATCCACCATGCCATCTGGAGCCCTAGCAAGCTTTCATTTCTTTCTTTCTTTCTTTCTTTTTAATTTTTTTTATTATTTTTTTATTAAAACTTTTTATTTGCAAAACATATGTATGGGTAATTCTTCAACATTAACCCTTACAAAGCTTTCGGTTACAAATTTTTCCCCCCTACTCCCCACCCCTCCCCTAGATGGCAGGATATCTAATACATGTTAATTATGTTAAAATACTTGGCACAAGCTTTCATTTTTGCTTCCATTTCTGTGTAAATAGTTTGTGTATGTGTCTGTGTGATGTATACACATGTGGAAAGATAAAGTAATAAGGATCCTATAACACATATGTTTTTGATTTTTAAAGATTTATGAAAAATTGAAAAATATAAAACTTAAAGAACATTTAAAGATTTTCTAATTACAAAGGAGAAACAAAAGAAAATAAAGTATTTATAGTGTTTAGAATATTGTAAAAAGTTATACTTACTGAAAACTGTATACATCCTTTTTTAGTGTTTTTCAACTTTTGAAAAATGACAAAGAAGTCATTATAACTATCATGTCCAATCACAAAATTTAGCCTGATTTAGGGAAATCATTTTCCATTCATCTTGCCTACTATTTCTTTGTATCCTTTCACATTTAAATAATTTTTTCAACTTGGAGAAAGTTCAGAGGCAAGCTATGAAGATGATTAAAGGGCTGGAAAATGGGACATTTGAGAGAAATGTAAGTGTGAATATTGAGTCTGAAGAGCAAGAAACCCTCAAAGCTATGAAGGATTATTAAATGAACATGGTGACTCACTGTTCTTCATATTTAAAAAGGGCAGGATAAGAGAAACTGAGTCTAAGTCACAGAATCCAGTTAGATAGAAGGGAAAAAAAAAAAAAAAACAACAACAACAACTCCCAGTACAGATGGTTCTCAGAAAGGGGAGCTGGTAACAAGAAAACTATGGAATCACAGCAAGAAGTCATTTAACAATGGATAAATTTCCCATCTCTGTTAGCTTATATGCAATTTGCCAGAAAAGCAGGGATTGAACTAACTGATCTCTCTATGACAATCAAAGGAGATCAAATAAAATGAGTTTTAAACTTTACAATCATAAATAGATATATGAGTGGATGTTACTCTGTTGACCATATATTTTAGTCAAATCTTCCAATATCATTCGGTGAGATTAGAAAATCACGGAATTTCAGAGTTGGGAGGAATCTGAGAGATCATTTTAGGATGACAGTTCTAGAGCTGGAAGCCATTTAGTCTAAGCTGGCAATTTCACATTTGAGAAAACTGATGGCTAACCAAGTTAAATAATTTGCTCAGTATCATAAAGATAAAATCTGGAGGCAGGCCTTTAGCCAATTTCCATTGATTCTGGAAATAGTATTCTTTCCATTGCACCACCTTCATCTAACCTATGTCTGACCAAGTATTCCTAGAATCCTAGAAAAGGGATGATGCAACCTCTGCTTCAATAATCCTGTTTACCATCACACACAATGTTTTAAGGTTTGCAAGTCTGAGAGATAGGTGGTATTATTAGCCATGGATGAGAACTAATCAAGGTGTGAGGTAAGATTGTAATGCACAGCTATTCTGATTCTAAATCCAAGCTATCCATGCAGGTTCTCATTAAGACCTCCATTATGGGGAAACATATTACCTTACAAGCTAATCTATTACATTTTTGCGTAGTTCTAATTATTTTTTTTTCATCTAGCCAAGTCTAAATTGATCTCTTTATAGCTTTTACCTTTTTCTCCTACTTCTCTGTCCCACTGAGGTCAAATTCAACAAATCTACACCTCTCCCACATAATAGTACATCAAATAAATGAAATCAACTACTAAACTGTTAAATATTTTCTTCTCCAGGCTAAATATCCTTAGTTTCTTCATATTGTTCTCATATGGCTTAAACTCTGAGACCATTTGTCTTAATTTTGGTTGTACTTCTTTGGAGTCTCTCCAACTTAATATTTATTTGTTAATTGGCTCAGATCTGTAATTTCAGTTTATCATTGTCTTTCCCCAAAAGTGGTTCCCACAACAGAATATAAAAATGTTCTCTCTGTGGCATAGGGAAAGGATGGAGCATACAATTTTATACATGTCCCATCTCCTGACAAATAAGTAAAGATAATTACAAGAAATACTAATATCAATTAACATCTCACTTATATTAGAATTCCATTTGCCAAACTGTTTTGGGTCTATAAGTTTGACTAATACTTAATCAGTGCTTTTTATGTTCAAAGCATTGTACTCTATAACAGGAGACTAGAAGGACTATATCAGAGGACAAAGTACATTGTACTCTGTTTTGGGAATCAAAAAGATAAATAAGATATTCTTCCTGACTTCATGAAGCACAGAAAATATACAATTGTATAATGGATATATTTATAATGTAGACAGATACATTATAAATAGAGCAATGAATTTATTCAAATGTTCTGGAAAGCAATTTTTATTTATACATGGAGAATGTTGGAAATTGTCAGGCTAGGGATTCTACTACTAGGAATATAACATAAGGAGATTAGTAGCAAAAAAGAAAGGGCCCAACACACCAAAATACTTAAACACCATTAGTTGTGGCACCAAAAATGTACAAAAAAAAAGTAGATGATCTGTTGGGAAAAGGGTGTGTATTGTAGCATATGATAGGAATGAAACATTGTGCAGTAAGAAATGTTGAATACAATGAATAGAGAGAAAGTGGGGGGAAAGTCTTTTATGATGCAAATTAAAATATGCAGAACCAGGTAAAGAATATACAAAATTACTAAAATACTGTATATGGAAAACACAACAACAATGACAATATCACCAATACAATTAAAATTGATGATTGAAAAATTATGCAGAACAAACTTGGTGAAGGCACCATACCTCACTTTGTAGAGGTAGGAAACCATGGATGTGGAGCCAAGTGGAACATGTTTTTTTTGACATGTGGTTTAATTTTTCTAGTTTTTTTTTCTTTCATCCTTTTTTATTATTTATTAGAAGACATAACTCTCTAGGAGAACAATAATATGGGGGAGGAATGTAATGAAAAATGTGAGGAATATAAAAGAAAACATAACAATAAAACTTATTCAAAATTGTATGGAAAATTACAGTGTAGAGTAAAATACTTTGAGACCATGAACATAAGAAAATCAAAATGCTTGGTGAAGTTAGGAGTCTTTAATCATTGCTAAACAGGCAGTCAGAAACAGCTTCATGAAACTATGCCTCAAAATAAGGAGATAAAGTAACTTTAATGTTATTGTTATTAATAATGATAAAATAAATTTTTATTTTCCATTTCAGTCCAATATGCCTACAAATATCTCTTAAAAGTTTGTCTCTAAGAAAATGAATATATCTATTCACATATATGTACATGCACATACACAAATATATACATAAATAGTGAAATAATATGATTTGATCATGGCAACATAAACAATAAGTAATTTTATTCACAAGTGATCAAATAAATATTAACTTCATAAATCCTATAACCTTATAATTTTTAACGAGTCCTGATTAAAGTGAAATTCCACTTCATTATTGGTAGTACACATTTCTACAATACATGTGGAACTATGGTATGTGATAAAATATTAATAAATCATTACAAATAGTATAGAAATTTAGCAAAATTGAAGTCTATTTTCATGGTTAGACATTATGTACTATTTTTAAGGGTGCAATTACAAAAATGATCACATTCATATACAAATCAAGTTGTTTAATCAAATTATTTCTCTTTATTCCTTTTAAAGAAAAAGAGTTACAAGAGCATTCTTTTTTGAGGTCACATCACTAATGTCTAAAATTAAAGCACCCTATCACGATTTAGGAAAGTAAGTAATTTGGGGGGGG
>JAJPUD010028693.1:0-14486 GCA_023553655.1 Myrmecobius fasciatus
ATAAATTCACTTACTTTGACAGTATACTTTCCAGGGATGGACATATAAATGATGAGGTTGATGTACACACTTTTAGAATGATATTAGTGTTTGGAATGTTCTAAAGGAAAATATGGTAGAGAAGTGGTTTGAAGCTATTAAGTCTACAAAGCCATTGTGCTGACCTCATTATGAAACCTGGACAATATAACAGTACCAAGCCAGAAACCTGAATTACTTCCATTTGAATTGGCTAAGGAAGATTGTCTTAGGAAGATCATCTGGCAAAATTAAGTTACTGGACACTGAAGTCCTTTTTTGACTTGAAGTACCAATCATTCAAACTCTACTGCAGACAGATAACTCTGATAGACTAACCATATTGTTAAAATGCCAAATGGACATTTCCGTAAAAGACTATTTTACAAAGAATTCACATAAAGCAAATGTTTTGTGGTCAGAAGAAGTGATACTATGATGATTGGATACAGGGGTTGAACCCTAAAAATATATTTGAGTTTTGGTCTAAATTTGCAAAGCATCTGAAAAGAATTTGTAGGCTTAAATCATCTCTGAAGCAGGAGTCAAAGATTTTATTATTACACCCTTAACTGGTGAGCTAAGTTCCAAAAAGGAATTAGTAATTAACAAGGAAGAAGATTCCATAAAGTAGACTAAGTTCTTAATGAACCCACTATTGTGATACCTAGTGAGCAAAGTTCCTAAAGAACTCCTTGCAACTAAGGCTCATTTAAGATCCACTTAAATGCCATTCAAATTCAATAAGGTCACTCTTTTCAGTGACCCTATCTATGGTCCACCTAGCTACCAAGGACCTGCTCTTTTTCTAGAGTCTCTCTGAAGAAATTTGGAATCATCAGAAAAAATCTGGCCTTAAAATATTTACACTTCAAAAGGGCCAAACCTCTATCCTAATATCTTCTCCAATGTCCCCGGAGGACCACTATTGTGTTCCAAATCTTGTTTATTTTTACTACTTTGTATTTTCCTTGATCTAATTTGTCTTGTTTGTGGCAGAGATCTGGCTTGAGATTTTCTGACCTATTCTGCCATCTTCCAATGAATTGTATTCTTATAAATTTGACTCGGTTATCTCTCTATATTTTTTTTTGTAAATGAGAGTATTATCAGAAACAATGGCTCTAAAAATTGTTTCCCAGTTTTTTGTTTCCCTTCTAATCTTAACTGCATTGGTTTTGTTTGTGCAAAACCTTTTTAACTTAATGTAATCAAAATTATCCATTTTGCATTTTATAATGTTCTCTATTTCTTGTTTTGTCATAAATCCCTCCCTTCTTCAAAGATCTGATAGGTAAGCTATGTCTCGTTATCCTAATTTGCTTATACTATCACTTTATACCTAAATCACATGTCCATTTTGACCCTTTTTTTGGTATAGGGTGTGAGATCTTGGTCGATGGCTAATTTCTGACATATATCCATGTTCCCAGCAATTTCTATCAAATAGTGAGTTATGAATTCAAAAAGACTATTGTGATAAGAGCTCCATAAATTGTGTCAAAGAGGGTCAAAGGTTTCCACAATATAAAAATGGTAAGAACATCTTCTTAACATGGAAGAGACAGGGTTAAAAGGTGTCAAAGAAACTAGATCCAGATACCAAGTTTAGGTATCAAGAAGTAAAATGACTGACCTATAGTCAAACATCTGCTCTTCTTCAGAATAAAGATTTGAACCCAAGTTTTTCTGACTGAGACTAGCTCAATCCATTGAAACATGATATGTCTCATGTGAACTATAAAGTCATTATATAAATATAAGTCATTCTTATAAGTGGAAGAGGGAGAAGACAATTAGGGCCTAGAGTGTTAGTGAAGGACAGGCCTGCAGGATGGTTACATAAACTGCATCTCTCTCACTCTGACCCATCCCTTTTTCCATCCTCAAGATGGAATTCCAAAAAGAATAAACAAAGTTCAGGAATCAGACTCAGAAAGGGGCAGAAAGATTAAAGAGGATGCCCTTATGACTTATTTTTCTAGACTAGAGAACTTCATTCTCTTCAGATTAAAGTCCGCTTTTCCTTTGGCATCAAAAGGCATTTGTGTTTGTTAAAGCAGGAATGAAAACTGATAGGACTAGATTTTTGTAGCTTTCTTCTGCTAAGCAGAGGGTTTGCTCTCGAGGCCACACATATGTTTTTCTTTCTCCCAAGGATGCCACTTTGTTTTTGAATAAACAAGAGGTGAACATTTTCTGAGTGGTGGAAGAAATGGCCTCAGAGGATTTCAGTGCTTAGCAGGTTGTTTATCTTTTGCTGTAAACTTATTTAATATTGTTTGAGTCTCTACTCAATCAGTTTGCACTTTAAATTAGAAAGACAGAAAGCTGTAAATTCAGGGAGACCATGGGTAGCTCACTCCAGGGGAAAAGGAGTGACAACAGAGAGTGAAATCTCTGATATCAACTAGTCCTTAATCAGTTATTTTTCTCTACCCTATAGAGATCCTAAAAGAAATTAGTATATTTTGAGAAGACATTAAAAAAGTAAGAATTATCTTGCTTCATGAGAAATCAAAGAAAATTTTAATCAAAGAAGATAACATTAAAGAAAACACAGAAAGATAGGAAGTTAGAAGAGTTAAATTAGGAAAGGAAAGAAGGAAGGAAGGAAGGAAGAAAAGAGTAAAGATGTGCTTATTAAACATGCTTAATGTTGAAGACACAAACAGTAATAATTAGACACGTTCTGTTCTCAGGGAGTTCACATTATAATTGAAGAAGACAACACATAACAGAAATTTCAATAAAAGCAACACTGGAAAGACAAACATTTTTAAAAGACTGAGACCAATGTAATGACCAACCACAATCCAAGAAAATAAATGAAAAATTCTACCCACCTCCTGACAAAGAGTTGAAGTTATAATGCAGAATGAGATAAATATTTTTGGATATAGCCAATATGGGATTTATTTTGTTTGACTATCATAAAGTTTTGGGTCATTTTCCCCCAGTGGTAAAGGAAGGGAATGGAAAGATAGAGAAAATAATAGCTTTTTAATTCAAAAAATCTTTTAAACAAAATTCCGTTTCAATGCAGGTAGAAAGGCCAAATGTTATCAGAGTATTAGAGACCCTTAGGCTATATAAATGGATAAGATGATAGGAAAATAAATTAAGTTCCTTTATATGAATATGTCTATTTACCACCATTAAAGGAAAAGATTTTAAAGTTGCTTTGGAAAACTATAAGAAGCAAATAGAGATATTTGAGGAATAGGATAAAATTTTGTAAGGGTAGACATTAGTTAAGATCCTGAGCTGAATGAAAGGAAGAGAAAGAAAACCACAGACCAGAAAAATCAAGGATATATGTCAAGGCAGGAGATAGTCAAAGTATGAAATGAACATTTAAGAAATGAGAAAAGATATGCCATAGAAAAGAGAGAAGTAGAGGAGAAATAGAGAAGAAGAGTTCATTTCTATTAGACAGTTTGAGATGACCATAGTGTTAATAATTGTGCAGAAAGAGAGAGTTAGAGAATGGAAAAAAAAGCTTCTATTATTTGTTTCACTTTAAAATTATAATAATATTTACATAGCATTTCAATGTTCTATACATCTAAGTTTCTATTATAATTTGAAAACTATACAGAGCAAATTGAGTAGGTATTTTTACTAACATTTTATCTAAACTTACAAATGAAAACTGAAAAATTTAGTTCCACATTTGAGTGGCTTCAAATGTGTGGCTTTGAATTCTGTGTAAAACAAGCATCCATATTCTGAACTTGTTTTTTTCAAGAAAATGATTGACACTGTACAGAAAATAATGACAGTAACAACAATGAAGCTTTATTTAATATATTCTTAGGCCATTTTCTCACCTACTGTATTGCAATTGAATATTCCTAGTTGTTGCTCTCTCCCCTTTCTGATTTTCCAATTCAATAGCAAAATTAATTACTAATAATCAAATTATTAGTACTAGAAAAGATATATCAATTCCCTATGGCTTCACTAGCCATCATATGATTTTCTAAAACAAATAGCACTTCCTGGTTTTGATTCCTTTTATAGATTGTCTTCCCTTAAAAATTTAAGTTTTTTTTTAAGGCAGACAATGTACTTTTGCTTTTCTATATGCAGTTCCCAGTATGGTGCTTAACATATTGAAATTGCTTAATAAGTGCTTTTTTTCAATCATTCTTTCAGTACCTTCTATGTAAAGAACAATGTGCTAGGCCTGGAAAGATATAGAGTTCTAAAAAGATAGGATTCATGTGTTTTAGTCTAAGATAATATTAGGTAGACAATATCTAAAAAAGTTGTAGGGAGGGGGTAGAAAAGGTATTAAAAGAAAAAAAGTGGAAACTTCCAAGAAATGTGTACAGTAGAACTATATTGGAAATCCACTTGTAACACCTAGTTCAAGACAAAATTATTCTCAGAATTAGACTAACCAATTGCCTAATGAAGACAGAACAAAATAATTTGGAGAATGATCACATCAGAGGAGAATGAAAAGAAGATTTTTGTCTTATTAGAAATTTCAACTACTTATTACTATTATTACCATATTACTAAAACTATATTGTTTAAAATATTTTCATAATTGATAGAAATAACAAAAAATCGATTATAGCAGTTGAATCACAGTAGGTCAGGGAGACAGGCTTGGAGCATCCTAGTATCAAGCATACATCAAGAAAATTGTGACCTTTAATTTTCTTGTAGTTTTCTTATAGTTCCCATTCTAGAAAGCTAAGCATAATCACTGCTCTACATCTCTAGGATTCCAGACAGTTTTTTGGTTTACTGAGACTTACTGGAAAGTCAAGTATGCTCCTCCTTAGATGTTTGGAGTCCAATATTATTCCTGTAAAGAATTTGGTAGGGCCAGCTAGATGGCATTGTGGATAGAATGCCAGCCCTGAAGGGGGAAGGACCTGAGCTCAAATCCAGCCTCAGATACTTAATACTTCCAAACTGTATGACCCTGTGCAAGTCACTTAACCCCAATTACCTCAAACAACAACAACAAAAGAATTTGGTTCCTTCTTTCTCAACTCTCTTGATTCCATGAGAATCCTTAAGAGATAAATATTTATCCTTCTTAAGTGGGTCATAGACACCTTAAATCAAGAATGTGTATGGCTTAGGAATGATTCACACCAAAAGCAGAAATGCAAAATGATCTTATATGAGGTAGCTTTTATTTCTCTTGTCCATCTCTATGTCCTTAAACCACATTCATGAACGTACATCTTTTTTTTTTTATCAAGAACACAAAGATATGGGCTAGGACTATTAAAAAGTGGGGAAGGGATCTTAACAGTCTAAAGGTTAGGATGAATCTAAGTAAATAAAATTTAACAAATATAAAAATAAAGTCCGGCACATAAGTACAACAAAATAAGCCACTTTCAGAAGGACAGTCATGATTATACACCAGATATTCTAGGGGGCAGTTTTACTGTCCTATAATCTCAGTATCATTGGTATGATATGCGTAACTCAAAAAGTAATGTTATCTCAGGTAGCCTAAAGAAGGGTATAATTTTCAGGAATAGGTAGGAATAGGAAGTGCCCTCTATACTCATTAGACCTTATCTGGAGTATTGTGTTCAGTTCTAGGTCCTATGGTTTAAGAAGGACACTGATAAACTGGAGAGTGTTGAGAGGAGAGCAAATTCAATAGTCTATACTATATGAGGATGGTTAAAATAAATCTACAGATTTAACTTAGAAAAAGAAGACAGAGGGGGTATGTCTTCAAATATTTAAAGAGTTTCCATGTTTAGGAGAGATTACAATTATTCTATTTGGATTCAGAAAGCAGAACTAGAAGAAAAGAGTAGAAGTAGCAAAAAGTCAAATTTAGATTTGATATCTGGAAAAACTTCCTCTGGAGTTTTGTTCATAGTTGTTTTGATTTTGTTTCTGTCTTGATCTGAGTTTGTGTCTTGATCTTCCCTGTCATCATAATAATTTTCTGTGATCAGATTCTTTTTTTTTCTTTTTGTATTGGTTTGGGGTTTTTTGCTCATCTTTATTTGGCCCTTTTCTTTTAAATTTGAACTCTTCTTTTGTGTAGAAGGGACACTATTTCAGGTTTCTTGTGCCAGGGCTTGAAGGTATTGGCTGTTTATCTACTGCTACACTGATATTGCCCTGAGACCCACAGGAGATTCTCATACCTGGGCTGTACTGAAAGGGTAAGGTTGGGGGGGCAGGAGGGAGGAGTACAGTACTGTTGGAACCCATAAGGGTCTGACAGCTTACCTGGAGCTGAACCAGGGTCCTTGTTCTAGTGTCTGGCATGTGCTGAGGCTAGTGGTGTGTTTCTGCATTTTGAGCCACATTAAAGCCCCTGACAGTTTGGCCTTGAGTGATTGCCTGTTATCCCAGGGCTACGCTAAAGCATTTGGCAGTTCTCAGAGCTGAAGTCTGCGTCTTCCCCTGACTATGCTGAGGCACTCAGGCTGGTTCTGTTGTTTGTCTGCTCCACTACACTGGGACTCAGTATCTCCCACTGATTTGCTGAGATGGGTCTTGCCACTGGCTTGCTGTGATGCTTCTTGTCCTGGACTGCATTCTGCTTTATCAAGTTCTTGCCAATCTTCCAAGTTCTTGGAATAAAAGATTGTTTTGCCCCATTTTTGCTGGTTCTACTGTTCCAGGATTTGCTTGGGGGTATTTTATGGTTGTCTGGACATGAATATGGAAGATTTGCAACAATTTCCTACTTATTCTGCCATCTTGGCTCCCCTGGAAAAAATTTCCTAATAATTAGAAATATTTCTTAGATGGGCACAAGCCTACCATCCCTCATTGCCTCTCCTGGTTGTGCTTCTGGAAAATGGACCATGACTCAGTGGCCTTCTCACACAAGAATTTCTCTTCTTACCCTAGAATATCCCTTCACCATGCCAATCCTTTTTCCCTCTGGTGAGTTCTTTCTTGGAGCACAGGATAGGCATTCCTCTCTTGGTTCTGTTTCTGATTCATCAGACTTTTATCACCATGATCCTGTCTAGGGTACCATATCTGCCCCTATCCATAGTTTTCAGTACCTATTTATGTATTATCCTTCCCCTATTGGAACGTAACTTCACTGCAGGCAGGAACCATATTTCTTTTAATTCCCCAGCACATCATGGTGCCTGGCACTATGCTAAGCATTTAATGAAAATTTTTACCTTCTTAACTGCTACTCAAGAAAGAAATAGCTTACCTTAAGAAGTAGGTTCCATATTCTTGAAGGTCTTCAAGCAGAGATTGTATGATCATTTGTTGGATATGTAATAGGAATTCCATTCATGTTAGTATTGGATTAGCTGACCTCTAACGTGCCTTACAAACCTGAAGACAGATGATTTTGTGATGGTCTCCATGATGTATATTTGCATTCTTAGTTTGACATAGAAATGTCCAAAAGGGCCAATGATTTTAGCTATTGGTGCTTGCTTCCCACAAAAAATATTCTATCCATATTTTTTCCCTAGAGTAAACATTTGATGAGCTCTGTGGTTGTAATATTATGTTCAGTGGTTTATTTGTGGGGGAGTGTCTAGACCATAGGACATTAGGGTCTATTAACTATGTATATTTAAGTTGATAGATTTTTATGGAAAGACAGATCAAAAATATGACAAATGCTTTCTTCTAAAACAGATGGTGATCTGAAATGTCTACACCCAAACAATAACATGGTCTCCAATAAGCACTGAACCAAGAGAGTGCAACTCAGGATGACACTAGAGACCAGTATGCCTAAATTTAAAACATAGCCCCTTAGTTATATCTCTCAATTTTGTTTTCTTAAACTTTTTACCTTGTTATTAATGTGGCTTTTATTTTTCTCTGCATTCTTGGAATTCTAATTCATTCTTCTGAGATTTGTCCTTAAGATTAAACTTTCTTGGTTATTGAAAAAAATATGTCATCAAGAAATAATTTCACCATCCTAGAGAATTATAATTTGGCACAAAATGATTTGTAAAGTGCTGAGGTGAATAATAGGCCAAGCAAGGGATAGGGTGGGTAGAAGTGGGATGTAAATTATAAATCAACTATTATAAGTCAACTATAAATTCAGATCATGTGTATGAGGTAACAATTAACATGACCATCAGAGCCAAAGTTAAAATATAAATGTTTGTATGCTGTTAGATTACCCTGTGAAACTTTTGCTTATTTGTTGCATTCCTGAATTTTGTAAAAGGCCTTACTGTACAAGCCTTTACCATTTAAAGCTATGTGAGTGCATAAGTAAGAATAGCCATGAAAGGGAAGAATGGAAGGTCCAAATATTGCTTACAGATTGGCCTGATTGGACTCACTATTGATGTACAGATCATAGGTAAGTGCCTCAAATACCAGTAAAATTTATAGTAACTGAATGAAAGAAAAAGAGTCAAATTTTTTAACCTATATGAGCATGATAGCTACCTTTTTATATGATAGTTAGGACTTTACTGCACTAAGCTTTCTATTGCTGGCTTCTACCCTAAAATTGGTGAGCCTTTTTTGTTTGTTCCTTGGACCTTATTGACTACCTATAGATAGTTACTTTGTAGTCCATAGCACTTGCTTGGAGCAAATGGATAAGATGTGTAAATCCATATGGAAACCTAATATGGAGCCCAAACTACCTTTGATACCATCTCTCAAATCATGCTAAGTACTATAGACAATGATGGTCAAGGATGACCACATCACTGAGAAAGAAAAAATCTCATCAAACACTGAAGGCACAGATGGACTAATCTTTTCATTTGTTTTCTCCTTTCACAGCTCATATTCTTTTATTTTAATAAATAGTTAATAATAATAAAGGTGATGAAAACATTAAAACATAAAACAAACTTCTCCAAATAATGAGCATTTCTCAAACCCCCAAAGAATAGATCTTGAAGAAGAGATGACATCATTACTTCAGAAGCAGGAACCTCTCAAGTACAAAAGTACAAAAACTAAGGAATTAGGTAGGATACTCTCCCCACAGACAATGCTTCTTGCTTAGTATTAATGCATGCCACCAAGATCCAGAAATTATGCTCATTGAGGGAACTTTAAAAAGTTCACATTGAGGAGGCATAGGAGCCAAAGGCATAGGCTCACCCTTACCAAGGTTATTGATCCTGACCATGACAAAGTATATATTTCTGTGGCTATGGCTGAATAAATAAAAATAAAACTAAGGACATATAAGTATGTAAATTGTTATTTCTATAAGGCATAACATTTTAAATACTGGAGTCCATTTTCTTGAAAGAGGAAGACAGAACACTGAGGAAATGGGGAAATGAAACTTAAATGGGCTATGATGATAGTTTACATTTGATCCTATAAGAAGAAACATAATTAGACATTTATGTATTGTCTCAGATTCAATCAATTAACAAACATTTATTTTATCAATAAGCACTGACTGTAATACACTACGTTTCTTAAGAGATAACGTGGATGAATAGATTGAGTACTGACTTCAATCAAGAGACACAAGTTCAAATTCTCCTTTATATTTTTTTTTTGCTAACTTGTGTGATTATGTTTGAGTATCAATTTGAGTTGAGTCAGTCCCTAATTCCCCAGTGATAAATAAAAAAATATTAATAATATCTATAATTATTACCTCACAGGGCTGTTATAATAAAGGTATTTTGCAAACCTAAAGGTATCACGGGTATGTGAGTTGTTAATGTTGCTGTCCAGAAAGTAAAGCACCGATTGCCACTATCATAATAGTTGTCACTATCAACTAATGCTGAATGCTATTAGCTTCTTTGTCTCTTTTTGGTTAGTATTCATTACCACCCCCTTTTTTAATGAGTCAATCAAAGTTCATTTTACAAAGATCATACTGCTAGTAAGTGTTAAAAGTCTAAATTCAGATTTGAGTTTAGAGTCCTCCTGATTCTAAAGCCCTTGTTCCATGCCCTGTCCCACCTAGCTGCTCCAGTATTTATTAGCTTTTAAAATGAGTTTTTAATTACTGTTTTCTGTTTCTTACATCAACATAGTGCTCCCTATATCCCTCCTTGCTCCCCTCTCCAAGAGTCCTCCTATATGACATAGTAGTTTTGTAAAGAGGAAATAAAGTCAACACATTTATTTGATACACTGAGAAAGTTCAAAAGTGTGCAATGTGTAACACCCATGAATCTCTTACCTCCAAAAAGTCAGTTTCTGACATCTTTTGAATTCTGGGTATTCTACACCTTGGAAATAGATGAACTTGCTTTATATCTTTGATGTGTAATTTTTGTTTTGGAGAGGTTTGAGAATTCATGGTGATTAGAGATAATGTCCAAACCACTATTTTGTTGCTTATGTGATCTGGAAAGTTAGTATTCATTGTGATTCATTCAATGCTCAAAACTACAGCTGAGGAGTAGTACTAATCAAATACAATACAAAATACAACTTTCCTGACTTCTGTATGCTTTAATATGATGTTAATTTAAAGAAGAGCAAGAAGGGCCTTTTTGAGTCAATTGATGATTCTGTAATTAATATTATCAAACATTCTATATGCTATTCCAATAATATCAGCTTAAATATTTGACATATTATATCAGTCTAGAACGATATTGTTACTAATAATGAATATAAAGTACCACTTGATATTTATAATTTTGTTACACTTATTTAAAAAATAGTGCTTAGTTTTAATTTACAAAGCTGTTATTATTATGTATATTATTTCTTGATATGGTTTAAAAGACAGTTAATATGGATCTTTCCATATTTCTCTGTATTCCTCATACATCATTTCTTATAATACAATAATATTACATTACATTTATGTACTACAATTTGTTCATCCTTTCCCCAGTTGAAGGCATCTTTGTTTCCATTATTAGTTACAACAAATACAAACTGATACTGATTAGCCTTGAACAGACTCTGGACTTCTCCATTTTCCATCCTACTGGCTAGCTGTTCCAAGGACACAAAACTTACTTACATGAAAATCCACTCCTACATCCAGTTCCTACCCTCTATTAGTAGTGTCATAAAGACCTTGACTACAAGCTGTGGAAGTTTCCTCAAGCCTTGACAACCAACTTAGCCACAGCCTTTGAGGAAGAAAAGTCTGCTGAAACTTCAACCCAGAAGTAACAATGCCAAAAAGTTTTAGCCCATCAGTGTCAGGAAAAGTAGACATTCCCTCTACCAGTATCTGGGAAAGTAGTATCTGAACTGCTGGTTCCAACAGTCTCTAAGCTGCCAGTCCCAGGCCAGAGAACAAAGGAATAGAAGGGGTACCACAGATCAGCAGCACGGGATACTGTGCATGTGGTCAGCTTTGAGATCACCCAAATAAAATATACAGATCTCAAAGAAGGGATGTGTGGAGATAACTTAAGAATTATAGATTTCCACTATTGATCAGAGAAATGCAAATTAAGACAACTCTGAGGTACCACTACACACCTGTCAGATTGGCTAAAATGACAGGAAAAGATAAAGATGAATTTTGGAGGGGATGTGGGAAGACTGGGACACTGATGCATTGTTGGTGGAGCTGTGAATGGATCCAACCATTCTGGAGGGCAATTTGGAGCTATGCTCAAAAAGTTATCAAACTGTGTATACCCTTTGACCCAGCAGTGTTTCTATTGGGCTTATATTCCAAAGAAATCATAAAAGAAGGAAAGGGCCCCACAAGAATGTTTGTGGCAGCTCTTTTTGTAGTGGCTATAAACTGGAAACTGAATGGATGCACATCAGTTGGAGAGTGGCTGAATAAATTATGGTACATGAATGCTATGGAATATTATTGCTCTGTAAGAAACGACCAACAGGACAATTTCAGAGAGGCCTGGAGAGACTTGCATAAACTAATGCTCAGTGAAGTGAACAGAACCAGGAGATCATTATTCGCGGCAACAACAATACTATATGAGGATCAGTTCTAATGGATATGACTCTCTTCAACAATGAAATGCTTCCAACCAGTTCCAATTGTTCGGTGAAGAAAGCCATATACACCCAGAGAGAGGGATGTGAAATGTGGACCACAACATAACATTTTCATGTTCTCTATTGAGGTTTGCTTGCATTGTATTTCCTTTATCGGATTATTCTTTCTTGTAGATATGATTTCTCCTGCACAAAAAATGATGCAATAACTATACATATATTCGATTTCTTAAGTATTCTAACATAATTATCATGTAGTGGATATCCTGCCATCTAGGGGAGGGGTGGGGAGTAGGGGGGAAAAATTTGTAACAGAAAGCTTTGTAAGGGTTAATGTTTAGGAATTACCCATACATATGTTTTGCAAATAAAAAGTATTAATAAAATAATAATAATAAAAAAATTTTTAAAGAATTATAGATTTCCCAGAAGAACATATTAGGACGAAATCCTTAATACCAAGCAAAAAATGAGAAACTTATAGCTTAGTTCATGTTCAAATTCATCCATCCTCTCTCTAAATGTTTGCATTACGAGTCCCTTGGAATTATCTTAGATCATTATATTGATCAAAATAACAAAATCTTTAACAACTGATAATCATTACAACATTGCTGTTACTGTGAACAATAATCTCTCACTTCTCATTTCACTTTGCATCGTTCATATAGATTTTCCCATTTTTTCTTAAATCACTTTCATAGCGTAATAGTACTCCATCACACACATACAACTTTTTCAGCCATTCCACAATTGATAAGCATCCCCTCACTTTACAATTCTTTACTACCACAAAAAAAGAGCTGCTAGAAATGTTTTTTGTACATATATATCTTTTTTCTTATTGTTTGATGTTTTTGAGATACAGAACTAGTAGTGGTGTTGCTGGATCAAAGAATATGCAATTATATAATCTTTTGGGTATAGTTACAAATTATTCACCAGAGATTGACTAATTCATAACTTCACCAATACTTTATTAGAGTACGTATTTTCTTTCAACCTCTCTAGCATTTGTCATTTCTTATAGGTGTGAGGTGACAGCTCAGAGATGTTTTCAAATCAAAAGTAATATAGAGCATTTTTTCATATGTGTATAGATAGTTTTGATTTTCTCTTCTGAAAACTGCTTATCCATGTTCTTTGACTATTTGTCAGGGGAATTGCTCTTAATTTTATAAATTTAACATACTTTTTTTATTTTTTGCTTTTTTGCTGAGGCAATTGGGGTTAAGTGACTTGCCCAGGGTCACACAGCTAGAATGTGTTTAGTGTCTGAGGTCAAATTTGAACTCAGGACTTCCTGACTTCAGAACTGGTACTCTCTCTACTGCTCCACCTAGCTGCCCCTAGCATACTTCTTTATATATTTGAGAGATGAGGCTTTTATCAGAGAAACTTGTTATAAGTTATTTTTGTATTATTTCACTGTCTATAATACCTTTTTAACAAAATGTGGTTTCCCTAACTCTCTTAATTAGGTATATTTTTTGCTTTTGCTTTGTCTGAGATAATGATCACTACCATTGTCTTTTTATACTTCATCTGAAGCATTATAGATTCTACTCCAGCTCTTTATTTTAACTGTGTGTCAATTACAAGTATGTCTCTTATAAACAGCATATTATTGGATTCTAGTTTCTAATCCATTCTATCTCCTTCTATTTATGAGTGAACTCATCCCATTAACATTTAGCTATGAATAATAACAGCATATTTCCCTCAAATCTTTCTTCTTGTGTTTATCCTTCTTCCTCTTTTGATCTTGTTCTGCCTCAAAAGTGTTCTGCTTCTGACCATTGCCTCTCTTAATCTGCTTCTCTCCAATATTTTTTATCCCCTTCCCCTTCTAATTTTTCTGTTGAGTCATATAGATTTCTATATCCAAATGAGTATCTATATCTTTCCCTCTTTACACCAATTGGGATGATAGTGTTCTTCCCCCTCCTGTTCCCCTTCCATTATAAAATATATATCCTTTGCAGATATCATTTATATGAGAAAAAATTTTCCCATCTTACCTCTGCCTCCTCTCCCAATGTACCCTTCTTTCTTACTCTTTCATTTTATTTATTTATTTAGTTACTTATTTATTTTGGAGATTATCCCAAAATAATAGAATCACTCTCATGCCCTCTGTCTCTGTATATTATTTCTAAGTGCCTTAATAATGATAAACCTTTTAAAAATTACATATATCATCTTCCCATGTAAGAATGTAAACAGTTTAACTTTATTGAGTCCCTTATGGTTATTCTTTCATATTTACTTTTCTATGCTTCTCTCATGTCTTGTATTAAAATGTCAAATTTTCTATTCATCTCTGGTCTTTAAATAAGGAATGCCTGGAAAGTTCTCCTTTTTATTAAATACACATTTCTTCTCATGAAAGATTATAATCAGTTTTTTTTTCGGGGGGGGGAGGTAGATGATTCTTAGTTAAAATCCTAGGTTCTTTGTTTTCTGGAGTACTCTACTTAAATGTAGAGACTGCCAAATTTTCTCTTATCCTAACTGCGGCTCCATGATATTTCAATTGTTTTTCTTTCTTTCTTTCTTTCTTTCTTTCTTTCTTTCTTTCTTTCTTT
>JAJPUD010028694.1:0-14486 GCA_023553655.1 Myrmecobius fasciatus
AACTAGCTGCCCCTGCTTTATTATTCTTAAAAATTTTAGTCTAACACTATGTAATAAAGCAATTTTATTGATTTCAACATGGCTAACATTACTGGAAAAAAACATCTCCCAAAGATACATAGATTCACACAGAAGAGCACAATGGCTATACTTACTAAATCATGATACTTATTTTTCTACCGCATCCAACAATTTATAAAAGTTTTGTTGAAATTCAACCAATAAATTTCCATCTTCCCTGATACCAATCCATTGTTTTAATTTTCATAAATTAATCGAAAGATGTTTCATTTTTATTTTTGTGTTTTGTTGATCTTATTGTTGAGTCATTTCATTCATATCTGACTCTTTAGTCTTTCTTGATACTGTAATGGTTTGCCATTTCCTTCTCCAGCTCATTTTATAGATGAGCAAACTGAAGCAGGTAAAAGGACTTTCCAAGACTCAAGCAGCTACTACATATATGATGCCAGATTTGAAGTCAATAAAATGAGTCTTCTTGATTCCAAGACCAATAGTCTACTGAGTCACTTAGCTAAAGTAGAATGAGTAAAACCTGGTATGGTTGTTTTGGAACAAAGAAATTTGTGATGTGGCTAATTTCACTTCTCTCCAAATTGATTGATCATAACTGCTTTGGGCTTAGAGCTTTGTCCCCCATCCCTTTATATTTGGTCCTCATTTTGGAGATAATAACTAAGATAATAACTTATAGAGCAAGTGGCAGCCTGAAACAGATGAGAAGGTATCCTTCCTGGGTGCTACATCACTGAAATCTTAGGTGAAATCAGAGGTACATTAATAAAATAGGAGAGTATTGCTTTATTTTTCTTAGAAGAGTAGGATGAATAGAACAAGATAGTCAAGGAAGTATTCATGAAGATGTAGAGCAGAGGTTTGAAGGAGATTTAGTGGAAAGGGAAATAGAAAATATTCAGGTGGAAGAGAGTCAGTCACATGTAGGGAAGAGACATTTTCTTGATTAAAGCTAAAAATGTGAGTCAGGAACTGATGATAAATGAAAGCAAGCATTTAAAAAAACTGTCCTTGTTTTAGAGCCTTAAACTTATAGAACTATATTTATGAAAACAGAATCCACTGACTTGTCATATATTCATGGGATATATGGCACAGGAGAGTCAAGAGATTGAAAACAATCTTTCTAACTCAGAATAAGGGTGCTGAAATAAAGTGTTAAGAATTACTAGAGCACATCATAATTTGTGGAAATTATGACTAGTAATTATGAAAATGAAGAGAAAACATAATATGGAGCAAGGGGCCATTATCATTACAATAACTGACAGTTTATTTTATGAGAATATAGGAAAAACAAGGAGGGAAAATTGTGGTTTGAGTTCTTGTTTGTTGAAAACAGAGGAATAATTTTAAATACTGAAAAATTTCTTTTTTTTTAAGTCATGCCCTCTAATGAAATTTGTGATTACATAAGCAGACAATATTGACATCATAAGGTTTACTAAGGAACTGACATATCTCTTTCAAGGTCATTCAGTTTTAATAAAAAAAAATACCTTTCCTTGCATTTTCCAACCTTTTGACTTTGTTCCAGTATTTGTTGTTGTCATCTGGAGTCATTGGGTTCTATAGCTTGGTTATGATTAATGGGAATTTGAATAATGTGAGATTCATTCGTATGTGAATTACAAAATGATATCAGATCACATTAAATGTGAGCCAAAATTCGATTAATACATTGTGTGTGAGAGGTTTTGGCACACTGCTTTATCATCAGTCTGCACTTGCCTGTAGTAATAAGTGGATATCATGTCCTGCTCTGCATCTACAACTGTATTGTGTTGTTTTGTTTTGTCTTGTTTTTAAAGAAAAGCTTTTAACAAAATGGACTGAAGAAAGGATACTTCATATACAAATCCTGACAGCACAAAAAAAAGAGCGTGTTAATATATCAGAACAAAAATTTGGTAAAATTTAGTGGCATGAAACATGTTCTTAATATTAAGGAGGAGGAATATTAAGAACTTCCAAACCTATAGTGGGAAATATTATCAAACACCCACATAATTTTTTTTTAAAAAAGCAAAATTTCATCAGCTTTCATGGTTTGCAAATAATGCAAGAAATAGAATTTTATGTATATTTAAGCTATATGGAATAAGGACTACAATCAATATATTTTTCTTAGAAGAGCAGTCATGCAGATAAAAGCTTCAAGTTTATTTTAGGCTATGAAAGAAAATGGAAGTGAAATGGAAGGTGAAGAAACTTTAACTGAAAGCATCAGTTGACTCAGTCATTTAAAAAATGAAGTTCAGTTCCATAATGTTAAAAATCATGGGAGAAGGGATTAGTCAGATAAGTTCACAACTCCTAAATGGCCTTGTATTATTTAGAAAATAATGGGCAGATTAGAGTGCTAGCCTTGGAGTCAGGAGGAAGTGAGTTCAAACCTAGCTTCAGACACTAACTAGCTATATGACCCTGTTTGCCTCAGTTCTTCATCTATACAATGAGCTAAAAAAATTACAAATCACTTCAATATCTCCACCAAGAAAACTCCAAATGAAGCAAAAAAGAGTCAGACATTACTAAACAACAATGAAACAAGGTTGATGCACTAATCAACAAAATTTTAATGTCAATAAATCAGGTTTATTCTGAAAAAGAATGTCTTAAAAAGTTTACATTTCTAAAAAGAAAAAACTCAATCTTGATTTAAAATGCTTTTTTGTGGTTGTTCAGTAATGTCCAGACAAGATTAAATGACTTGCAAATGGGGTTAAGTGGAAGAAAGGAAAGGATAAAAAGTCTAACACTATTATAAGCCCATTAAATATGAGTTAGGAGGAATAGAGCATGTTCTCCCCATCTACAAATACAAGAGAGAGTAGACCCTGGCTTCAACCAAAAATCCTAAACCAGGAACTGAGGCTACAAATATAAATAAATAGAAGACAAGATCATACAACTAGTAGA
This sequence comes from Myrmecobius fasciatus, assembly GCA_023553655.1. NCBI lineage: Eukaryota > Metazoa > Chordata > Mammalia > Dasyuromorphia > Myrmecobiidae > Myrmecobius > Myrmecobius fasciatus. The sequence continues at coordinate 2,959 of JAJPUD010028694.1, forward strand.
TATCTGAGGCTAGATTTGAACTCAAATTTTCCTGACCCTACCCAGAGCTCTATCACTGCACCACTTCTTATATTCTGGAAGTACAACCATCAGTCTTCCAGTATTGGGCAGTAAAAAAAGTTTAAAAATGACTGAACCTGTGTTAAAAGACCAGTTTTCAAGTTATTTTAGCCCAGCTGTTGAAAAAATATTGCTAGGACAACAACAATAATGCATTACTGATTTTAGATAATGACCCAAGTAATCTAACTACTTTTAGGTCCTTGTTAGAGAATGTGAGGCTGAAAATTCACTGAGATGTGGATAAAACTTTCTGCACCTCTCAGCATATGAATGCAAATTTTAAAAAATACATCTCAATGTATGCTGCTAAAATATTTTAAATGGTAATAAACAATGTTTTTGTCACATTGCCAATGTAAATTTATCTTAAAACACAATATTCAGTCATTTCATTTTTAAATTTTACTTTCTGTTATTACTCTATTACTTGTAATGAACTTGTATGAGAAAAAATATTTTTCTTATCCTTTGAAGCTTAATATTTATATAATAATAATAATATTTATGAATAAATTTTTTCATTGCATATTAATATTGGGTATTACCATATAATTTTAGCTTCAAATAGGGTGATTCTAATAATACAACTATTTCATAGGATTCATTATTTGCCCTTGTTAGACCCTACTTATATTTATTGCATCCTAATTTACAAAGTGTCCCCAGGTTTTACATTTTCTCTCCTAAACTCTTATTCTCATTTTGATTTTTTGCCTGCAGAGCTCTGATTTCATTTTTAAAAGTTGTCCTTCATTTCTTCCAGATATTCTTATAGTCCTTATGGTCATGACATCTTTTCTCTGAGAGTCTGATTGTCGTTATGGGTTTAATCACTTTGGGGTATCGCCTCATTGGGTATCTCTTGACCCATATTATTTCCTTATTGTGTAGAGTGCCTTCTATTTATTCATATTTGCAGCCTCAGTTCTTGGTCTAGGATATTGGGTTAAGGTTAGGGCCTATCCTGTCTTGTATTCTTAGATGGAGAGATCATATCTATTGGTCCTAACCTGGATTTAGGGGGCTTTATCTTTCCATTCCTCCATCATCCTTGAGTTAGAACACTATGATCATCAAGTTCCACTGGATTGCTCCTGGCAGAGTACTAATTTCTTTAGATCCCCCCCAAAGTGTCTCAGCTTAGAAAATACTACAAATTTCCAGCCTCAATAGAGTATTTCCAATAAGAATATTACCAGCTTCTGGTCCCTAAGATCTTCTGAGATCAGAGACCTATGGGCTTCTGACCATCCTGGAAATTTTTCATATTCACATTGTGGGTTTCCAAAACCCATTAACAGAGCATGGCAGGCTTCAGGTATCCTGGAGCATCCTTGGTCTGAACATAGGCAAGTTTCTAACCTGAGTTTACTCACTTCCCTTCTAATTAGTGTTCACAGGCTTCTGGAAGTGTTTTTATATAATCTCAGTTTAGATAAAGGCAATTAACTGTTCCTTCTCTGAATTTATTAATCATTGTTGGATCTCATTCATTCCTTTTTTTTTCTGAAGCAATTGGGGTTAAGTGACTTGCCCAGGGTCACACAGCTAGGAAGTATGTCTGAGACCAGATTTGAACTCAGGTCCTCCTGACTTCAGGGCTGGTGCTCTATCCACTGCGCCATCTAGTGCATTCATTCCTTTTTGATCTTTTTAGGACTACATAGGAGAGAGCTGGACCTCTCAGTGACCCTTCATATCACCGTCTTAATAGGAAACCTATTAAATTTCATCTTATTCTTATTGGGGTTCAATATCTCTCTGTCACAGTATCTTTACATCCTTCCATCTAATATGCTAGCTATCCTTCTGGTTTTTTGGTCATTTTCAAATGGATCTTAATTCAAGTCATTAGTCATAATTGATAAACAGCTAAGAGGTCAAGCACAAATTTCCAGGACACTCCATGGATAATCTCTTTTCAAGTTGGCCCTTATTAATTAATGCCTGTTCTTTAGGTCCAACCATTCAACCAACTGGGAAACTCCCTTATTATACTATCAGTAGTACCTTTCTCTATCTTTTCCATGATAAATACAGAGTAAGTCATTTAATTAAGCTATCTAATTAATAATGATTTAGAATATTTTTTCATATGACTACAAGAAAGCTGCCTACTCATATCCTCATCTAAACAATTCTAAATGAGTACAAAAAAAGAAGAAAAAAAAGCTTGAAAATTAGGGGAAAATAAAAAAATTAAAATAAAAAGGTTAATGAATTGACAAAACTAAGAACTTTTTAAAATTTCTGACAAAATTAATAAAACATTGACTAACTTGATTTTTTAAAAACAAAATAAAATTGCCAAAATTAACAACATAAGTTTATAGCAAATGGGGATCAAGAAAATTATTAGAAATTTCTATAAGTGATTACACACTAACAAAATTTAAATTAAAGCAATTGGTTGGGGGCAGCTAGGTGGCGCAGTGGTTAGAGCACCAGCCCTGAAGTCAGGAGGACCTGAGTTCAAATCTGGTCTCAGACACTTCCTAGCTGTGTGACCCTGGGCAAGTCACTTAACCCCAATTGCCTCAGCAAAAAGCAAAAAAAAAAAAAAGCAATTGGTTGAATAACTACAAAGAAATATGAAATACACAAAATTGTGATGCTAAACAACACGTATTTTTAAAAGCAAGCTACAAAAGCATTGACAGCCCATTGGATAGAGCACCAGGTCAAGAAGCCTTATCTCACTGAGTTCAAATCTGGTCCTCAGACATTTATGAGCTATATAACCCTGTTTACCTCATATTCTTTAAAATTTGTTGGAGAAGAAAATAGCAAACCATTCGAGTATTTTTGCCAAAAACCAAAATGGGGTCAGGCTGAGTCAGACATGACTAAAATGACTAAACAACAACAAAATACCCTTTCTAGCTAAAGATGTATGATACTATAAACCAATGAACATAGATGCCAAAGTTTTCAATAGAATGTAAGAAAAGAGACTGCAACACTATATCAAAAAAATTTACTTTGACCAAGTTGGATTAATACTGAGGTTATTCTTTAATAGGGAAATAATTCCTATAATAAATCATAAAATCAACAAAAATTATTTATTTCAATAGAATCAGAATAAAGCCTTTGATAAAATACAGCACTTGTTTGTGTTAAAAACTCTAAACAACATAGCCTTTGAAGGGCCCTTCTTTAATAGCAGTTACATAAAATAGTAGAAAAAGCAAGCATGGTCCTGGAGTCAGGGAAATCTAAGTTCAAATCTGACCTCAGAAAACTGCTAAGTGTATTATCTTACCTGCCTCAATTTCCTCTTCTATAAAATAGGGGAAATGATAGGACCAATCTCCCAATGTTAGGATCAAATAAGATATCTGTAAGATTCTTGGTATATATTCCTTTCTAGAAGTTGTTATTCAGTCATATCCAACTCTTTGTGACTCTATGGACCCTAGCACATCAGGCTCTTCATTCTTCACTCAAAGTTTGTCCAAGTTAATTCAATATTAGGTGGTGAAATGGAACTAGAATTGGGTTCCTATAAATAGGGAAACACAAGAGGTGGGGGCTGAAGTCAATAGAAAAAGGAAGACTCCCCAACCTCCCAGCCTCCACAGGGTATTGGAGAACAATGGTGGTATTGTCATGTATCCTTTGTTTTCAAAGAGATTTAAAAGCATCACAAATATCACAGGGGATGTCCTGACTTGCACATGAATTAGATTTAAATGAAACAGAGTTATGCAAATTAATCGGTCTCCCTGTCTCTTCCTGACTTATCAAGTCCACTGGTGGAACAAAGACAAGATAACTGGTAAGGATGCAGTGGATGACCTTGCCATCTTTGACCAAGTTCTGAGTGCCTGCTTCAGCCACCTTCATAGCCATTGAAACAAATTGTTCTCAGTCACCCAACACACCAGAAGTCTTTATATGCTTGGAATAGACATCCCCTTAACTTATCAACAGGTTTCAAACCCTTTGCTTACCCTCCATCTGTTCAATCTGTCTGCTAAAATGGTTTACCTGGGTCCACCACTGTGCATGCTACAGCTTCTTGAAGCCACAAGTGAGTTAGGTAAAAAGTGAACACCAAAGGTGAATGAGCAGCTCTTGAAAGGACTCAGCAGCCCACACACCAGCGGTACTAGCCTTCCCTGAATACCCCATGGTCTCAGGCAATAGGAGCAAGTTTAAGGACCCAACTCCTACACCCAAAGCCTCCTAGAAAAATAAGAATTGGGCTCAGGTCATGGAAGAGCTCAAAAGGAATTTTGAAAATCAGTAAGGGAGATAGAGGAAGAATTAGGTAAAGAATTGAGAGAAGTGCAAAAGGAAATACAAAAAGCCTTAAAAAGAAAAATTGGCCAATTGGAAAAGGAGGTACATTGAGGAAAATTAGATTAGAATTGAGCAAATGGAAGCTAATGATTTTATGAGAAACCAAGATATGATAAAGTAAAACCAAAAAATGAATAAATAGGAAAAAATGTGAAATATCTCATTGGAAAAACAATTGACCTAGAAAATAGATTCAGGAGAGATCATTTGAAAATTATTGGTCTGCCTGAAAGTGATGATCAAAAAAAAGAGCTTGGACATCATCTTTCAAGAAATTATCAAGGAAAAGGTAAAATAAAAATTGAAATAATCAACTGATCCCCCTCCTGAAAAAGATCCCAAAATGAAAGCTTTCAGAAATATTATAGCCAAATTCTGGAAGTCCTAGGTCAAGTAGAAAATATTGCAAGCATGCAGAAAGAAACAATTCAAGTATAGTGGTGCCACAGTCAGGATAGCACAGCTTCGACAGTAAAGGACCAGAGGACTTGGAATATGATGGAGTTCAGATTACAACCAAGAATCACCCACTCAAGCAAAACTGAATATAATTCTTCAGGGGAAAAAATGGATATTCAATGAAATAAAGAATTTTCAAGCATTCATGATGAAAAAACCAGAGCTTAATGGAAAATATGATTTTCAAATACAGAATTCTGGAGAAGCATAAGAAAATAATCAAGAAAGTGATTTTACATTCCTACATGGGAGGATGATACTTGCAGCTTAGAACTTTCTAATTATTATGACAGTTTGAAGAAGTATATAGAGACAGAGGGCACAAGTATGAGTTGAATATGAAGGAATAATATCTTCAAAAAGATGACAAAATTAAGGGTGAAAGAGGAATGTACTGGGAGAAAGGGAAAGGGAGAAGAGGAATGATGTAAATTATTTGTCATTAAAAAGAAGCAGGAAAAAAAATTATATTGGAAGGGAAAAAAGGTAGGAGAGGGTGAGTGAATGACCTTTAATCTCATCAGAATTGGCTCAAAAAGGAAATAACATGCACCCTAATTATCTTATCCTGAAGGAAAATAGGAGGGGAACGAAATACAGAAAGGGGGGAGAATAATAAAGGAGAGGGTATATTGGGGGAAGGAGTAGTCAGTAACAAAACACTTTTGAGGATCAACAGGGTGAAAAGAGAGAGAGAATAGACTGAATAAAGGGAAATGCAATTAGCAACAGTTATTATAAAAAAGGATTTTGAAATAAGTTTTTCTGATAAGGTCTTATTTCTCAAAAATAGAGAAAATTTATTCAAATTTATAAAAATAAATAAGAGCCATGACTCAATTGATAAAAGATCAAAAGATATGATCTATGCCCAAAGGGCTATAAATTTAATCTAACAATAACACTATCAGGCATAGATACTGAAAGAGATTTTTTTTAAAGGAAAAGGACCAATACATAAAAAAAATACTTATAGGAGTTCTCTTTTCAAGACAAAAACTTGGAAATTGAAAGTGCTCATCAATTGAGAAATGACTGAATAAATTATGGTATGTGGTTGTTCTGTGGGAAATGATGAGCAGGAAGCTCTCAGAAAAAGCCTGAAAAGTCCTACATGAACTCAAGCAAAATTCTTTTATCTGTAACTGGGAGGGAAATATTAAATAAATATTTTAAAAAGGCTTTTTCTGGCTTAGATTTCAAGTTCTAACCATGATGGGTCCTAACTAGCCTACTGTTTTCCCATATCTGCCTGTCTCTTCCCTTCCACAAGAAAGGGCTCTCTCCAGTCATCCTGAACTATATCTTGCCACTGGATCCAGATGGCTCTGGTGACTTTGCACAACTCACTCTCACTTGCATGTCATGACATCACTTCCCTGATTTCATGAGATCCCACCATTCTGGAGAGCAATTTGGAACTCTGCCCAAAAAGTTATCAAATTGTGCATACCTTTTGATCCAGCAGTGTTTCTATTGGGCTTATATCCCTAAGAGATCTTAAAGGAGGGGAAAGGATCCACATAGGCAAAAATATTTGTGGCAGCCCTTTTTGTAGTGGCTAGAAACTGGAAACTGAGTGGATGCCCATCAATTGGAGAATGGCTGAATAAATTATGGTATATGAATGTTATGGAATATTATTGTTCTGTAAGAAACGACCAGCAGGACGATTTCAGGGAGGCCTGGAGAGACTTGCATAAACTGATGCTGAGTGAAATGAGCAGAACCAGAAGATCATTATACAAGGCAACAACAATACTATATGATGAGCAATTCTGACAAATGTGGCTCTCTTCAACAATGAGATGATTCAAGTCAGTTCCAATGATATAATGATGAAGACTTATCTACACCCAGAGAAAGACTGTGAGAACTGAATGTGGATCACAAGATAGTATTTTCATTTCTTTTATTATTATTTGCTTAAATTTTATTTTCTTTCTCATTTTTCTTATTTTTTGATCAGATTTTTCTAGTGCAGCAAGATAATTGTATAAATATATATATATGTACCTATATTCAATTTATGTATATTTTACCATGTTTAATATATACTGGATTACTTGCCATCTAGGGGAGGGAGTAGGGGAAAGGGGGAAAAATCGGAACACAAGGTTTTGCAAGGGTGCATGTTGAAAAATAAATCTTGCAAATGTTTTGAAAATAAAAGGTTTCAATTTAAAAAAAAAGAATGAAAGACAAAAACAACAGCAACAACAACTCCGTAAGAAGCAATAAGCAGATATACAAAAGGTGGGGAGGGGAAAAAGGAGTTACAAAAGATCTAAGGAGTAGAGTCAACTAGAAGGGGAAAAACATTCTGATTCAGGAAAAGGGGAATAAAAGTTCAGTTAGAACCATTCTTCTACCTATAGAACTTACTCTGGATAAACATCTAGGTCAGATATCCATTTTCCCTAGGCCAAGAAATAAGAGGAAGCTTAGTGTCAAGGGAATCTTTGCAACAATAAAAAAGGGGATAGACCAAAGACCAAAGAAGGAAAACTGAGAAAATCCACTGGGATTCAAGAAAAATCAGTTAATCCAAAAGTGCCAAGGACAAAGCCTTACTATCAAACTAGCTCACAAGAATGTAATTGAACAGAAAGACCCATGAGAAGGAAAGAAAAAATGGATAAAACTCCAATGGATCAAAACGCATACATACATATTATATGATTGCAATGTTAGAGCCTAAACCACCCCAATTCATTTTAGCTTGATACCTTAGCTAGGTGAGAATGTGTCTCGATCAATCAATCAAACGATTAATAAGAGTCAGAAAGGACATAAGAAATCATGTTGTCTGACTTCATATATAGTTCATTTTCTCTGTTACAAGCAACTTCTTAATTTAGAGGACATGATGGAGAATATTTCCAAATGACTTGAAGCTCTGAAAGAGAGAACATGACAGATTCAGAAAACAAAAATACTAGAGTAAAAGAAAATTTGTCAGATAGAAGTCACTATCCATGAGTTCCCTTTTCTGCTCTTCTTCACATCTCAAATCTCCTTGATGTTGTCCTCCTTTCCCCAATATCTGATGAAGCAATGATTCTTCTCCTTGTATCCTTGATGCAAACTGATTGTTTCTAGCAGATTGGACCAAGAATCAACCCCTACCTTGTAATTTTCAATTCTCCCTTATCAGGCCAGATTCCTTTCTCATCATCTATAGGATGCCTTCATGTTGTTCTGCAAATTTAAAAAAGTAAACCATTGTTAGAATCTACCTTCCCATGAACCTACTTTAGTGTGCCTCTCTTCCCTTTCACAAATTCCTTTAAAAGAAAAAAACTATATATACCCTTAATTTCCCTTCTCCTTTCATTTACTTATCAAGTTTTTACAATATGACTTTCCATTTCATCACTCAATTGAAACTGCTCTATTCAACTTTATCAATAACCTTTTGATTGCCAGATTGGATAATTTTTTCCATCTTTACTCCTCTTAACATTTTGACAGCATTTGACTCTGTTGAGCATCTACTTGATTCTCCCCCCCTCTGTCTCTGTCTGTCTGTCTGTCTGTCTGTCTCTCTCTTTCTCTCTCTCTCTCTCTTTCTCTCTCTCTCTCTCTCTCTCTCTCTCTCTCTCTCTCACACACACACACACACACACACACACACACTCATATCTCTTATCTGACTGTACCCTTCTTTGCTAATTTATCACATACCATGTACACTACCTGTGGGTATAATCCAAAATTTATGCTTTCTACATTTTCTCACTTGATCACCTCATCAGCTCTCTTGAGTTTAATTGTTATCTATATTTGAATGACTCCCATATCTAGCCCTAGTTTCTCTCATACCTCAGCTATCTATTTTCAACTGTCTGTTAAACATTCTAAACTAAATGTTCTTTAGGCATCTTAAATTTAATGTGCAAAAAAATAAATTCTCTTTCTCTAAAAACCTACTCCTCTTCTCAATTTCCCTGGTTCTCCCCAAGATATCACTATCTTTCCTAGATTCACTATGCTAGCATAAGTCTAAACATCTCTGTCTCAGTTCACACATCCCATTAGTTATTTCTACTTCTAAAACATCTCTGCTATCGATCCCCTTCTTTCTACTCGCAAGGTCACTACTCTATTCCTGACACTTATCACCCGTTTCCTGGACTTTTACAAGAGCTTTCTTATTGATAACTCTACTTTAAATTTCTTAAGGCTCACTCCAAATTATTTTCTACCTAGTTGCTAAGGACAAGATACCCATTCTCTCTAAGTCTCAGAGGATTGAACTAGATGACTTCTGAGGCTTTTCCTGTTCCACACCTATTATTCTATGAGTTTAAAGCATAGTTTTAACTAATAGTTTAAAGTATTAACATAGTTAATATTGGGATATAAGCCCAATAGAAACACTGCTGGATCAAAAGGTATGCACAATTTGATAACTTTTTGGGCAGAATTCCAAATTGCTCTCCAGAATGGTGGGATCTCATGAAATCATGTTAATAGTTAAAACTATTCACTCCTCGGCCCAATAAACTTCCTGTTTCCCTGAGGATGAAATATGAACTATTTTTTGGTCTCTAAAAGTCCTGGCCCTAATCTAACTTTGGCCTATGATTATATATCAGTCTGCAGCCCACAGTTAGGAATCCATATAGCTTACTGCTTCTTATTTATGATGCTCCATCTGACTCATTTCTGGCCTTTTTTTGGCTTTCCCCTACCCCTAGAATGTGCTTCCACATCTTCTCTTTTCAGAATGCTTCTTTCCTTCAAAACAACTTAAACATGAAAATTTTCCTTATTCCCATGGTTACAGGAGCCCTCATTCCCCTAACTATGTTTTATTTATTTGGTATATCCTACATATGAGTGTGTTTTCTCCTCTGAGAACATACCAACCCATTGAAGTTTGGTGTATGGCTTTGCATCTCCAGCACCTAGAACAGCTCGTGGCACACAGCAAACGCTCAGTGCATGCTTTTCCATTGACCTGCTGTGATTGTCTTTTTTATCCATTAATTAAGTACCAGCAGTAAAATCAAGTCTTTTATCTACAGATTTTTCTGGGGTTCTGAGAATGTTAACACATGTTTCTAACTATGTCACTGTCCATGTAATGTTGAGTGCATCACTTGAAATCTCTAATTGCCTCATTTTCTTCAGGCAAACACTCCACTTGCTACCTAAGTATAAAGGGCATCCAGTGAAATAAAGGAGGTCTAGTACTTGACACTTACTGATTGATGGACTGATTTAAGGTAATGCATGGAAAATATACTAGAGTGGAAATCAGAATACAGCAAGGATTCCAAGCTTCATTGTACTACAAGCTATCACTTCATATTTCTGTTGTGCAGTCATTTTTCTATCCTGTCCAATTCTTCATGACCAGATTTGGGATTTTCTTGGCAAAGATACTGGAGGGGTTTGCCATTTACTTTTCCATCTAATGTTACAGATCAGGAAACTGAGGCAAACAGGGTTAAGTGAATTGCCCAGGATCATACAGCTAGTAAGTACCTGAGGGCAGATTTGAACTCAAGAAGATGAGTCTTCCTGACTCCAAGGTTCGAGATCTATTCACCTAACTGCCTCCAAACATTTCTATAGCATATATAAAACCAGATAAATCTAAGGAGGTCAAAAATGAAAAGTCATTCTTTCCTCTGAGCTCATCTAAGCTTGATCTTTTCCCAAAATATCACAACTTCACTGGGCTTACTTCAGTCTTTGAGATGTGCTAACCCTACAATAATATGGCAAGAGAGTTCAGTGTAGAATTATAGCAGTAAAAGGTGACAAGAGACACCATTTTCAAAAATGTTTACACAGAATCAGTCAAGCTTTTCCAAGTAAATGATTTTTAATATGTGTTGGGGAGGGGGAGGGTTGTGTGGGTGTGTGCATGTGAGCTGTCAAAATTCTCCTACAAATATTTCTAGCAGCCAATATCCCAGGAGCTTCTGGCTAATAAGAAAGCTCACAAGAGAGGATGGAGGAAGAAAGGAAGAACAGAAAAACCATGTGAGCATCTTAATAGATCCACATGTCAATTAGTGCATTACAACTGCAATAAGCAAAATAATTATTCTAATTTTTCACATTTATCATTATAATCAACAAAACTTTAAAAAAGATTGAGCTGGTGTGTGAAGATAGTAAGGTCAAAGCCTGTTTGCTCAAATTATCCTCTGCTTTGGAAGAATCATGTTACAGTGTAATCACATGTCCTGAGAAAGGGCTAGTGGTCCCATCTATCTAAAAGCAGATAAATAGTGATAATTATCTTGAGAAATCATACAGCCAAAGAAATTCAGAGGATTGAGCATTTATCTAACTAAAGAAGTATAATTGGCTACCCCACGCCAAAAATCCCACATTGGGGTACAAATTATCCAATCTGGTTTTCTCTACTTCCTTCTTTTGCCAGCTAATTACCCAATTCTCTGCTTCCCTTTGGCTGTGAAAGCAGATGGTCTCATTTTGATTCACCTCATGTTTTGAATTATTAAGAAGTAAAGTCAGTAGCATTTTGAGACTTTTCTAAAAAATCTTTCCTAACTTCAATATATTATATTATGACTTTTATAATATGGCATACTTAAAAATCAGTGTGTTGACTGTAACCTGTGTCATCCTCTATTCCTCTCTCTCTCTACCCACCTCTCAATCTGTCTCTATCTCTCTGTCTCTATCTCTGTCTCTCAATCTCTCTATCTCTC
>JAJPUD010028695.1:0-14485 GCA_023553655.1 Myrmecobius fasciatus
GCGGCTGAAGATGCTTTGCCCTGGGGCACTTCGGCGAGTTGACTTAAGGTGCTGGGCCGGTGGGGGCTAGGACTAAGTCCGAATTACTCCTTAAACAAGGCAAGTCTGCCCTAACACCCGCCCCCAATCAGGGCAGAGTGTCCCAAGTGCCTCAGATAAACTCCAAGTGTTTGGAATTTGGAGTTTGGAGTTTGGAATTTCTGCCAGGATGAGCTGAGCTGAGTCCCACCCTCACTTCCGGCCTCAGTTCCGGCCTGCACAGGGGTCGTCTATTTATCTCTCTATCCGAGTCCGACTAACCTGATATGAAGTTATCCAGAAAGCCGTGCCCAAATATTTCTGAGTTCGTTGACTTGAAGATCAGTTCAGAGGCTTATTTTATTGTTGATTTGAGACAAGATCGGAGGAGAGGCAGAAAGTCACCTTTTCACTCCGCCATCTTGGCTCCACCCCCCATTTCATTTGATCTTCACACCAACCCTGGGAGGTAAGTGTTGTTATTATCTCAATTTTACAATTGATAAAAATAAGGAAGATAAACTCTTGAATTATTTGGGATCACAGAGCTAATAAATGTTTAAGGTAATTTTTTCAAATTAGATGTGAGACTAAATCAGAATTATTTAATAGATAGAAATTCAACTATGAATCATTTTTATCCTGCTACTTCCTTTTGTTATAATTTTTCATGGTGTCATTCTTCTATGTATACCTGTTCCTCTATGCATAGTTTTCATCATTGAATTTCACCATTTTGGCTCCCTTACTAGATAAAAGACCTATGTCATACTATTTGCTTCTCAGATATTTGGTTTTATACTGAATGACTTGCAATATCAGTTGAAACAGTTGTCCGGAAAGACCTTGGCTCCATTTTGTAAAATTTGTATTCCATTGTTGCCCATTCTGTAGTTCAACAATGAGAACCTAATTTACATTCAAACACATATATGCCATTTTATATAATTCCAGTGGTTAAATATTTTGCTGCTATCAAAGGAAGTTATTTCATTGGGAAATCATACTCAGAAGAATATTCTAGAAGCAAAATTAAAGTAGGACCTGAAATAAAGCAAATTTATAAACCTTTGTTCTTAGCAGATGCTCTATTCTGTTTTCTCCAACATTATAATTTGCAGATTTACTACACACCAATGATAAACTTAATTAGTGATAATGAAAAGATAAACTGTATTCTTTTCTTTTATTTAAAAAATGGAAATAAAAACTGCAACAAAGTTATGTATAGTTATGAATCTGAATTAGGGATGCACTTAATTGTTTTTTTTTAATGGAAAACTTCAATCAGTTGATAACTTACTGCTATATAATTACACACACACACACACACACACAAAACAGTTTTTGCTTAAATTTAATTGTGAAAACAGCAGTAACTTATATCTATATAGTCTAATGCTTTATATACATTATCTTAACTCAACTTTTTGAGATAGGTACTACATTTTACATATGTGTATACTAAGGTTCAGGAATAAATTGATTTGTCCAGGGTTGCAGATATATCTATGTTGCACATAGAAAGAAGCAGAATTGGAACTTACACTTACTGACTCATTTACATGTAAGTTTAAATCTAGTCTCAGACACTTACTATGTCAACCTAGGCAAGTCACAACTTTTATTTTCCTAAATTATAAAATAGGAATCACAACACCTACCTCCCAGACTTATTGTGAAGATCAAATGAGTAGATATTTGTAAAGCATTTGGCACCATGCATTGTAAATTCTTGATAAAGGCATTTTTTTTCTTTCTCCTCTTCTTCTTGACACCAAATATAGAGAGCTTTTTCCACTCTACCTTTGCATATTTCTGATGTTTTTACTTGCACTTCACAAATTTAAGTACAAATTTTTGTATGATTTTGCTTATTCACAGAGGATAAAAATTACTATTTGCCCAATGTGAAACCTTGTAAAGATTTCTGCAATGATCTTTTACTAGCTATTTGTATGTTGTTCACCACCTCACCCCACTGTGTTTGATACTTGTTATTACAGATATTGAAGTTACAAAAAATGGAACTCCCATTGCTATTTTTCACCACTTTTCTAATGACCAAACTCCATCCTTTATTTCTAGGCTTGATAAGTAAAGGAAGGGAGAGGGGGCAGAGAAAGCTCATGGAAGCAAACTGAAACAACATGATTTGCATATTCCAAAAACCTCCTGTGGTGGGCTGCAATTGGAGAACACTAACTTCCTTTGACAAAGTAAAAGCAACGGAAATCACCACGGATGTTAATTTGAAACAGAATGAGATAGCCACTCAGCAGTGCCTTCAGAAAGTACACAAAGAAAGCCTTTTCTTCTAAGTAAGGTGCTGACAGTATCGGTAAGAGTCCATCCTGTGCAGCTGATGTGAGGAATGGCACATCAGCACCTGGATAGAGCTTGAGAAATTTCTAAAGAAAACAAAAGCGTTTCTCATCATGACACTCCAAAAATTCCTCAAGTTTTCTGCAAATGGCTCTCTCAGGAACTCATTTTTTTAATTTTTAATGAACTTCTGAGTTTCTGGAAAAGCTCATTTATCATTGCAAACAACGTTAAGCTTTTTAATAAATCCTCTTCTCCCCCTCCATTTTTAATAAAATTATTGCTATTTCTAAAGATTCCTGTGTTGTTATCACACTTAATGATATGGTCAATTGGATTCTCCTCCGCATCAATTCAAGTTTAATCTCATTGAGGGTTTTTGATTTTTATTTACTTTATCTACTAAAAAGTCATCATTCTTTTGCAATAATAGACTAGTTTATGGATAGTATGTGCAAACCATATGTAATCAGGACAGAGATATATGTGAATTTTGGAAGATTAACAGGGAATTAGAAATGCAGATTATCCAAACTTTAACGACTATTTTGGCTAACATCCAAAATAATCTGATACAATTTGTCAATTTATCTGTCAAAAATTCCTTGTAAGTTTATCATTAATGTACTAATAACTATGAAGGTAAAACTTGTAAAGACTTCCAGGCAGAATAGAACAATGTAAATAGTTGCAAGAGCAATATCCCTGATCAGCCTAATCTCAACATAACATCTCACTGAACCTACAAGATTAACACAAAATGAAAAGTATTAATAGAAAGCAATTGTGCAAATTGTAGTGAATAGTACAATACCCATTCTTTTTAAAGGAGTTTAGGTGGGTTCATATAGTCTACTGATAGCACAAGTTTGTAACATACATCCATCACTCTGTGAAGAGAAGTTGAAAAAAAATAACCTTCATTTTAAAAGTTCTTATATTTTAGTTTCAGGTGATAAAAGATGTGTATGCAAGAAGTCATGAAAAAATGATATTAGATAAATATGTTAAATATGTACTACTAGCTACATGTGATATAGAAATTCACAAAAAAGTAGAAAACTGACAAGCAACTAGCATGCTATAGTGTGAAAGCAGAAAGGATGCTGGAATCATAGAAATAACATTTAGACTTAAGTTCTGGTTCTTCTGTATGACACGTCTATGAGCATGTTACTTCTCTTTTGCATCACAATGTCTCCATGTATAAAAATGAGACAGTTGGACAATGTTATCTCCAAAGTTCTTTATAAATATAAATATTTAGATTCCATCTTTATGTTACGGGCTAGTCAGAAGGTCTCCAACTGAATTAAAATATGGAATGAAATCTAAAATACAGAAATATGGAACTTGGATCAAAAATGTAGATATGGGAGGAATATTCAAAGAATAGAAAATCACATGAGATAATCAGGAAGAAGTAATAAAAGGATGCATTTTGTAAAGTTTTTAATGACATCACTTTTTAAATTTTTTTCAAAAATATACAAAATAGTTGAAGGCAGGCAGTGGTTTTAAGCTTGTTATCCCAGTAAACATTCACTCCCAGAAAGTTAATAGGGAATGCTTATTATTTTCAAAAAGTCCAGTCTTCCTTCCATTACAAAGAAATTTTTGGTATCAGAGGTATAAGGAAGAATAAGGCTCATGACCATAATATCAATCAATTAATTATCCAATTACCATATACTAGATGTTCAGTTCTAAGCTGGTGAAGAATATAAATGAACCATCACATCAATCTTTAGCCTTCAGGAATGGAACATTATCTTTTAAAAATCATTTATGCATTTAATTTTTATATTTCCTATTTGTTTTGTGATTTTAATTTCCCGTCAGCTTTCCAAAGAGCCATTGTTTAAAAGAAATAATTGAAATGAGGAGGGAAAACAAGCTATGTGAAACTAATTTAAAAATAATTAAAGCATGATATCATTTATAGTTTTCAACTTTCATATTTTCCATCCTGTTTAAAAATAAAAGCTAGATAGATGCCATTTTTTAATCTTTTCTTTGGGACTAACCTGGGTTATTATAATAGAGAATTTCATTTCTATTATTGTATTGTTCTTTCTTTTTAAACTGTTCTAGTCACTGTGTTCATGGGTCTTCAATTTATTTCATATTATGTTAGTTCGCATAAGTTCTCTCATACTTCTCTATATTAATTGCGTACATATACACACATGTATATATACATACATATAATTTTTTACATAATAATAATGTTCAATTCCATTTGTATGCTACAATTTATGCATTCCTCACCTGATGACATTCTACCTTTCTCTAGTTCTCTACAACTACTATACTTTCCACTTCAAGTATTTTGGTGCATATGGATCATTTATTTTTGTCTTTGTCTCCCTTGTCTTATATCCATTAATGAGATGTCTCAGTCAATTGGTTTGGGCATTTTATTCACTTTATTTGCATAATTTGAATTTTTTTTCCAGAAGAGTTGGACCAATTCATGCAAAAGTACAAAATAAATTCAATTATATAAACAATGATTATGAGACTAAAATGTAAAAGGCACTCTGTTAGGTTATTTGTACATATGCATTAATTAAAAAAACATTTGTACATATGTGTTAATAATAACATAATAAAAAAAGATCTTTTTCTCATAAGTCTAATATTTTACCAGGGGTACACTATCTATAAGTACAGAAGTACAAATTTTTAAAAGGTCATTTCAGGAAAAGTAAAACTTAAAAGTAGGAAAATCAGAAAAGATTTCATTAAAAAAAGTAGCACCTCAATTAACTCTTGAAGGAAACTAGGGATTCTAATAGGTGGAAGTGAGGGAAAAACATATTCTATACCTGGGACAGTGGCCATAATAAAACTATTAGATGGACACAAAAATAGCAAGGAATAAAGAGAGCAGACAATTTTGACTAGAACAATGCATGAGAGGAGTAATGTAAGCAAGCTATAATAGAGTGTTGACAATTTAGAAAGATTGCATTTGATTCTCACTCCAGATTCTAAGACAATCACTGTTTGGACCCTTATAAAATGATAGATATAGGTTCAATGACTTCTACAGTGATTTCCTTCTCTAAATCTGGACTCCAGTTTGGGGACTATCCATTGTGTTACCTGGATGCTAATTTATATAAACGTTAACAACTTTGAAAGACTCAAGTACCCTGGGACTGGAGTTGACTTATGGAATCTATAAACACAAAAAATAAATGCAAAGCACCAAAAAAGCCCATAAATTTCCCTCAGAAACTAAATCAAGACCTAAATAATTTGTCTTAAAGTTTTAGATTGGGCTTATTCTTGGCCATTCAATGAACCTGACTTCCTTTTAATTCCCAAATAAAATCCCTTACCCAACCCATCTTTAATTTAGTGCCTTCTGTCTGTAAATTATAACTGTTAAACTATATTAAACATATTATTACAATTAAAATTACATGCAAAAATAGATATACAAATCTGTATCTATATCTATATGTATGTATACATACATACACATAGCTTACTTTGTATATGTTTGTATGTTGTCTCTTCCATCAGATATTAAGTTCCTCATGGGAAATGACTATCTTTTGCCTCTTTTTGTAATTCCCATACTTAATAGGTACTTGTCACATAATAGTCACTTAATAAATATTAATTAATTGATTATATAAAAAGGTGTGCTCCTAAAATAACCCAGCTGCTTTCTAATTGGTCCTTTGGTGATGGAAACAAAGATCAATTTGGAATTTTTCACAACAGAAGCAGGTCCTGACTTTGTGTTTCTCAAGAAGGAAGGATCTCTTGGTTTTTTGTTCTCAAAGAGGACCAAAATGACATCACTATGTTAGAATCTAGTCACAATATATCCAACTGTGGCTGATTACACTAATATGAGTTTGGAATGCTTTACCACAGGTTGGAAACAAATAGTCCCTAAGAACATTTGTGATAGACTTAACTTTGCACATCTCATTTTTCTTCTGTGTTAATTCTGCTTTGTTCATAGAGCACAGCACATTCTCTGATCAGGGTATATCATTCTGGGCAGTCCTGTGGTAGTGATTCCAATGTCATACAATCAATTCTAAAGTTCTTCAGAGAGATCTTGAGAGTGTCTTTGTATTGCTTTTTCTCACCACCTTGAGAGCACTTGCCTTGTGTGACTTCTCCATAAAATAATCTTTTTGGCAAGTGTACATTTGGAATGCAAATTTCATGTAGCCAGTCCAATTGAGTTGTCTTCTCTGCAGTAGAATTGGAATGCTTGGCAGTTTAGTTCAAGAAAGGACCTCAGTGTCTGGTATCTTCTCATGTCAGGTGATCTTCAGAATCTCACTAAGACAACTTAAATGGAAGCCATTGAATTTTCTGGCATGGCCCTGGTGTAATGTCCAGATTTCACATACATACATACAACAGTGAGGTCAAAGAATGACTCTGTAGACCTTTAGTTTGGTAGTCAATTGAATTGCTCTTCTCTTACACAATTTCTTTTGGAGCCTCTCAAACACTGAGATAGCTCTGTCAATGTATATGTTAATCTCATTATCAATAGGGACATCCCTGGAAAGTATACTGCAAAGGTAAGTGAGCTTATGAACAGCATTCAACATTTAACCATTTGCTGTAACTGATCCATATGGATGGTGTAGTGCTGGCTGATGGAGCAACTGTGTTTTCTTCTTAAGGAAGGTATGATGTTCTTATTTTATTTCTTATCTGAGTACTAGAGTGACTTTTTAAAATGTAATTGAAAGGTACTGATATGAATTGACCCCAAGTTAAAATAAATTCTTATCTCAAAATACATCTCTGAGAATTAAACTGCATCTACTATGAAGTAAAAATACCTAGAGAAAAATAATAATCAAACAATGGATCCTTGGAATAAAGATACTAAAGACTGTAAAGCAATAATTTAGGGTAATAGAAACAGAAATATTAAAAGTAAAGACATCATTAACTTTTCTTTCATCCAAAGTAGAATCTTTCTACTTTCTAATTCAAATTCAACTTGTATGTTTTCTTTATAAATAAAGACAATTGTATATAATAACATGATGAAAGAAAAAACAAAACAAAATAATAACTGTGTTCCAAAATAGGAAATTTCAAAAAAATGTGAATAAGGTTAGAAACTCTGGGTTTGTCTGAAAACATATGGACTGCAGCAGCTATTAAATTGTTTAAATAGTAATTAATATGACTGTAATGCTTATCAATAGATAACATAAAACTATAATTAATTACAATGGCTTAAATAATTAAAAAAGAAAGGAGAACACTGAGACAGATATATGGTGATCTGTAAGAATAATGGAATTTTAATCAGTCTGTTTATTTTCAAAAGGATTAAGTTGCATGCCACAATCCATAAAATATGATAACATACCTTGGAAATTGACTTGCCTCATGAATTTTATTAATGGGAATCAGTTTTATCTTAATTTATTTAGATCACTTTATGCAGTCATTGTTTTATCAGGATACTTTAATATATATTATTTTGGCTGAAATTAAACAAGCTGTATGAAAGCTTTCTTACAACTTCAAATTCTATAATTTGTCATGGTCTCTCCTATCCTTCTACATTCTCTCTCTTTTCCTGCCATTTGTTTCATTTCCATTGGAGTAATTCATTCTTTATGCATGCATTTTAAAATTATGAAATGATGGGTGATGTCACAGTTAACTACATGTCCCTGTAAAGTTTCCGATTGGTGGAGAAGTTCTCTATTTACCAATTGACTTCTAACCTTGGGAGTGGGTAGGGGAATAACCAAAAGCAGGCTATTCTCAAAGTTCAAATACAATTTGCTTTTTAGCCCATAATCTAATTGAGAAAGCTGCTGCTGAAAAGTGAGCATTCTCCAGGAGTTTGCATCAGAGAATTCAGCTATAAGTCTGTCCTCAGGAGTGCTGTGGTAGTCCTGCATTATAAATTAAGACACTTATTACTTTTGAATTTCAAGTCAAATGATTTCCAGATTCATTACCAGCTGTCCTGTGTACACATTTTACATTATATAGACATATTTTCCTTGCTACTGTAATATAGTCACCTCAGGAGTGACACATGACATCTGTTTAACAAATATTCTACAGTTCATTGTAGGTAACCTTAAAGTGAGAATGAGATAGGAAAAAATGACCTCTACTCCACTAAAATTGAAATCCAGACAGGCTTAAAGCAATCCTTCAAATTGAAATGTAGCCAGTTAATCAGCAGGTATTTATTGAAGGCCTCCCATGCACTCAACACTGCATTAGGGAGTATGTTGGCCAGATATGCAGACTTCTTAGAAGGAGATAAAAATAGGCTTGCAAGATTCTTTTCAATTCATCTGTAAAAAGGCATGGTGTGTTTATTTCTTTAGACACAGAAATAAATAGCTATTCAAGGTTGAAGGAGATTATAGAAGAAGGGATATATTCTGTAAAAATGATATTTTAACTCAAATGTAAGATTTTACATCCATTCCTTTATAATATCATCTTATTAGAGTCAGTTCAAAGTCATCAATATTCATTTAGATTTCTATTCTGTCATCCACTGTTAACTATACTTCCTACTTTTGAATCATCTGCAAATCTGATAAACATAGTATCTAGACTTTAATGGAAGTCAGTGAAAAACAAACAAAAAATTAAATAGAACAAGCTAGCATATATCCCTTGCCCATTCCACTGAAGACATAATACCACACTATCACTGAACTACTAATAACCCATTTTGGAGTCTAACCATCCAATCAGTTTTGAAGTGAATATCTTTATATATCTATATCAGAGTAGAATGACGTGTGTGGGGTGAAGGGTGGGAGGATGGGAGTGGGTATGGGTAATGTAATATAATGTAACAATTTGACCTTTACCCTGGGAATTACAGAAGAAAAATTGGAAACAGAATGTTCTTACCAAAAATAAAGAAGGAAATAAGAGTAAATATATGTATATAAGAGTAAATACACATATATACTTAATCCACTTGGTTACCAATCTAAGTAAAACATATCCACACAATTCCCCTCAATTACTGATGTAGCAATTCTGCCAAAAATTAAAAAAAAGAAAAATATATTTGTATGGCATAATCTCATTTTAGTGAAGTTTTATAATCCTTACTTTTTTATCCATATTTTACCATCCAAAGAGTTAGATTCATCTACAATTTCCTCAGGAATCAAACTCAAAATGAGTGTTTTTGCTTTGTTATGTTTCTTAATTTGAAAATTGGGAAAACATTGTTCTTTTTTTCTAATTTTATGTCTCCTGTTTTCCATGATCTCTCAAATGTTATTAATTATTGCTCAGCTACAATATAAAACTTTTCTTCCTCCCTTATTCTGTCTCTCTCTGTCCATCTCTGTATGTCTCTCTGCCTCTGTCTCTCTCTCCCTCCCTCTTCCTCTCTCTCTGTCTCTCTATATCTCTGTTTCTCTCTGTTTATCTGTCTCTATCTCTCTGTTTCTGTCTGTCTCTTGCTCTCTCTCTCTCTCTCTCATCTCGCTTCACTTTCTTTTTCTAAACTCATGTAGATAATACATTAGGGAAAAGTTGGTTTTCCTTTATTACCTCCTTTTTTCTCCTGGATATACATTCTCTCTATTGTTCATTATGGGTCTTTTTGGGTAAAATCCTAATTTGTAGAGAAAATGGAAACATAATAGAGCGATTTTGCGCTTTTTCTTTTTATCACATACCATCATCCCATCCACTTCAAAACAAATGATTTGCTTTTCCTTTGATCTTCCTTTTTCTCTCAATATTGTTTTAAAAAAGCAAAAATAAACAACAAAAAGTCCTTTTTACTGTCTTTACCTTTTTAACCACTTTCAGATCAATATGAATAGTCATTTCTTTGATAATGTTTACAATAGCATAGCATGTTCCTTCTCTATTGAAAATGTTGCCATTTCCAATAACTTTCTTTGGAAACACTACACTGGTTGGAATGTTTCCTCTACAATCATATCATACTCAAGTCAAATCTCATTTCCTCTCTATACTAAAATTCTTTGAATATTTCATTGCTGAGAAACTTCAATCTTTCTTGGACTAACTTCTCCATCATATTTAATTCTTGCCATCCTACCTGTCTTTTATTTGAATCTTTTGACATATTTTCCTTGACATCTAGGGTGCATGTCAGACCATGTTAGATTTTTATCTCCTGGAATAAATTTATGTCCAAAGAAGATCTGGAACTATTAATTGAACACCAGATAGATAATTTTGATTATATTAAGTTAAAAAGTTTCTGTACAAACAAAACTAATGCAGACAAGATTAGGAGGGAAGCATCAAATTGGGAAATCATCTTTACATTTAAGGGTTCTGATAAAGGTCTCATCTCTAAGATATATAGAGAATTGTCTCATATTTATAAGAATTCAAGCCATTCTCCAATTGATAAATGGTCAAAGGATATGAACAGACAATTTTCAGATGACGAAATTAAAACTATTTATAGTTATATGAAAAGTTGCTCCAAATCACTATTGATCAGAGAAATGCAAATTAAGACAACTTTGAGGTACCACTACACACCTGTCAGATTAGCTAAAATGACAAGAAAGGACAATGACAGGTGTTGGAGGGGATGTGAGAATGCTGGGACACTGATGCATTTTTGGTGGAACTGTGAATGGATCCAACCATTCTGGAGAGCAATTTGGAGCTATGCTCAAAAACTTATCAAACTGTGCATACCCTTTGACCCAGCAGTGTTTCTATTGGTCTTATATCCCAAAGAGATCTTAAAGGAAGGAAAGGGCCCCACATGTGCAAGATTGTTTGTGGCAGCTCTTTTTGTAGTGGCTAGAAACTGGAAAGTGAATGAATGCCCATCAATTGGAGATGGCTGAATAAATTATGGTATATGAATGTTATGGAATATTGTTGTTCTGTAAGAAACGACCAGCAGGACGATTTCAGAGAGGCCTGGAGAGACTTGCATGAACTGATGCTGAGTGAAGGGAGCAGAACCAGGAGATCATTTTTCATGGCAACAACAATACTATATGATGATCAATTCTGACGGACATGACTCTTCAACAATGAAATGCTTCAAACCAGTTCCAATTGTTCAGTGAAGAAAGCCATATACACCCAGAGAGAGGTATGTGAAATGTGGAGCACAACATATCATTTTCATGCTCTCTATTGATGTTTGCTTGTATTGTATTTCCTTTATCTGATTATTCTTTCTTGTGGATACGATTTCTCATGCACAAAAATGATGTGTGGAAATAAGTGTACATATATTCGATTTCTTAAGTATTTTAACATAATTAACATGTATTGGATATCCTGCCATCTAGGGGAGGGGTGGGGACTAGGGGGAAAAATTTGTAATAGAAAGCTTTGTAAGGGTTAATGTTGAAAAATTACCCATACATATGTATTGCAAATAAAAAGTATTAATAAAACTTAAAAAATTAAAAAAAAAACTCTAGTGAATTCTGGCTTCTGACCTCCCTATTCAACTGAAAGTGCTTTCTCCAAGTTACTAGTGAATAAGAAATGATCAATAGGATGATTTCAGAGAGACCTAAAGAGTTTTATTTGAATTAATGCTAAGTGAAGTGAGTAGAGACAACAGAATATTGTACATGGCAACAACAAGATTATATAATGATCAATTCTGATGAACGTGGCTCTTTTCAGCAATGAGGTTATTCAGGACAATTCCCAAAAACTCGTGATGGAGAGAGCAATCTGTATCCAGAGAGAGAATGATGGGGACTGAGGATGGATCACAACATAGTAATTTAACCTTTTTGTTGCTGTTTGCTTGCTTTTTTCCATTTCTCTTTTTTCTTTTTGATCTGATTTTTCTTTTGCGGCATGATAGATGTGGAAATAAGTATAAAAGAATTGCACATGTTTAACATATATTGGATTGTTTGTTATCTAGAGGAGGGAGGAAAAGAGGGAAAAATATAAAACACAAGGTTTTGCAAGGGTGAATGTTGAAAAGTTTCTTTTCATGTATTTTGAAAATAAAAAAGATATTATTAAAAAAAGATTTTTATCTCCTTTTCCTTGTCTATTGAACTTTGGTTTGTCTTAAAAATGATAGGCAGTCAAAATACCCTGAGAGAAAGAGAAATGTCACTTCCTGGTATCTTTGAGCAAAACAGGGAAGATAGCAAAGAAGATAGGTTGTAGGAGTAGATTGAGTTTGGGAAAATTACCTATAAAGTAAATATGGCATTTCAAAATTTCTTTGAAAAAGTTTCAAATTATTTCCAAAAATATTTCCATATAGTTGTAACATGCAAAATGACTAGACCTCTGTAAATACTTGTATCTACTTTAGGGTAGAAAAGAAACACAACATGTTTATATATAATTGCTATTAAAAAAACAAAAACAAAAACATGGCAACATTTGCCTGAGATAGAATATGTATACATAGATATGATGTGAATTACATATCATATCTAGGGAATTGCACAATTCATTAATTGCAAAAACAAAATTAAAACTCAAATAAAAATATATGAAATGTTCCTTCAATTATTTAAATTCTTATATGAAAATATTTTAGGTTTCTCTCCTGTATCCTGAAAAATAAGTTTTTTACCTCAATTCTCTATACTGACTTCTATGCATAGACAATCAGAATCATAGAAAATGACTTAATAGGTCTTAGAAGCTCTCATAAACATTTTGGTGAGTTAGAAATAATTTAATCAGAACTGCACATGTTACATTCTAGTAGTAAAAAGGAAAGAGCAATGGATTGGGGATGATGCATCCTTTATGTTCCAAATTAGAAACACTTTGCCAGATTTATTTGCCAAACCCTTAATACCACAGGGCCCCTTAATTCTTCTAAAAATGGAACACAGCTGCAGCAATCAAATATCACAGCCACATTTTGTGGACCATTTCTGGAGGTAGTTTGTAACAGGCAAAATTCCTCAATGCCCAGGCAAGCATGGCAGGGAAAAGTGTTTGGGATTCAGTGTAACCACCTCAAGATACCACATTTGGCTTCTTGCTTCCCCACAGTTGCCTCAGAAATACTAAAAGCTAGATGCCTAGAACCCAAGAGCTTACTCAGCAATTAAACTTTCAAAGATTCCTTGGAGAAAAAGATTTCCAGTGAATCTTTCTTCAGGTAGCTGATTTTCCATTCAACTGAAGAAATAGAAACATGGAAAACTAAGAGAAAAATGTTAAGTTCATGATGATTGATTGTTTAACATGTAACTTGTTAAATTTATTAATATGGGACAATTCTTTTCTACCTATCAGTCCAAGCAAAAACAAAGGAAAAAAGAAAACCTCAAAAGATACCATAAATAAGGGGCTTCGCCAAGGTGGCGGAGTGTAAACGTGACTCTCTGCGTCCTCCTCCCATCTACTCTCACATGAACAATAAAATAAGATCCTGAACTGATCTTCAAGTCAACGAATCCAGAAATATTTGGACACTGCTTGCTGATATCTCTGAAGAACTTCATATCAGGTTTGTCTAACTCTGACAGAGGGATAAACAGTGGACTCATTGTAAGCCGGAAGTGAGGGTGGGACTAAGTTTACTGTGGCAGAAACTCGAAACTCGAAACTCCAAACACCTGGAGTTTATCTGAGGCACTTGGGACACTCTGCCCTAATTGGGGATGGGTGTTCTTGCAGACTTGCCTTGTTTAAGGAATAATCCCGACTTAGTCCTAGCTTCCACCAGCTCAGACCCTTAGGTTAATTCACCAAATTGCCCCAAAGCAAAGAACTTCAACCACCGTTTTTTCCAAGCCTTAAACAGACATCCACCCTGTCTAAAAAAAAATGAAGAAGCAAAAGAGAGCTCTCACCATAGACAGCTTTTATCAAGAGAAAGAAGGGATGACCCCAGATCCTGAGGTAGACAAAACTCCAGAGGAAGTTATTAAGGACCATCACTAGTCCCTTTTTCAAAAGGCCTTTCTGGAAAATTGGATAAAGAACCTCAAAAGAGAGCTGGAGGATAAATGGGAAAATAAACTGAAATCAGTGCAAGAAGGATATGATGCCCTGCAAAAGAGATATGAAAAAGACACCAATTTATTGAAAAATAAAATTAGTGAAGTGGAAAAAAAGTGCAATGAACAAAAAAATTCATTGGCCAGTTACAAAAGGAGCTTAAAAAGGTAACTGAAGAAAACAA
>JAJPUD010028696.1:0-14484 GCA_023553655.1 Myrmecobius fasciatus
TAATCTAAATGAAATGGAGGAATATCTACAAAAATATAGATTGCCCAAGTTAACAGAAGAGGATATAAATTATTTAAATAGCCCCATATCAGAAAAAGAAATAGAACAAGCTATTAACCAAGTCCCTAAGAAAAAATCTCCAGGGCCAGATGGATTTACATGTGAATTCTACCAAACATTCAAAGAACAATTAATTCCAATACTACACAAACTATTTGAGAAAGTAGGGACAGAAGGTATAGTGCCAGAATCCTTCTATGAGACCGATATGGGACTGATAGCTAAACCAGGTAGGGTGAAAACAGAGAAAGAAAACTATAGACCAATTTCCCTAATGGATATTGATGCAAACATTTTAAATAAGTTATTAGCAATGAGATTACAGAAAGTCACCCCCAGGATAGTACACTATGACCAAGTAGGATTTATACTAGGGATGCAGGACTGGTTCAATATTAGGAAAACTATCAGCATAATAAATTATATTAATAACCAAACTGACAAAAACCATATGATTATCTCAATAGATGCAGAAAAAGTCTTTGATAAAATCAACACCCTTTCCTATTAAAAACACTAGAGAGTATAGGAATAAATGGGCTTTTCCTTAAAATGATCAGTAGCATCTAAATAAAACCATCAGCAAGCATCATATGTAATGGACGCAAACTAAAACCATTCCCAATAAGATCAGGAATGAAACAAGGCTGCCCACTGTCACCATTCCTATTCAATATTGTATTAGAAATGTTAGCTTTAGCAATAAGGGAAGAAAAAGAGATAAAAGGAATCAGAGTAGGTAACGAAGAAACCAAATTATCACTCTTTGCAGATGACATGATGGTATACTTAGAGAACCCTAGAGACTCAACTAAAAAACTACTAGAAACAATTTACAACTTTAGCAAAGTGGCAGGATTCAAAATTAATCCACATAAATCATCAGCATTTTTATATATTACCAACAAAGTTCAGCAGCAAGAAATGCAAAAAGAAATTCCATTCCAAATAGCAGATGATAGGATAAAATATTTGGGAATCTATCTGCCAAGGAAAAGTCAGAAACTATACGAACTAAATTACAAAACACTTTCCACACAAATAAAATCAGACCTAATCAATTCGAAAAATATTAAGTGCTCATGGGTAGGCAGAGCAAACATAATAAAAATGACAATACTACCCAAACTAATCTACTTATTTAGTGCCATACCAATCAAACTCCCAAGAAATTATTTTACAGATCTAGAAAAAATAGTAGCAAAGTTCATTTGGAAGAACAAAAGGTCAAGGATCTCAAAGGGATTAATGAAAAAAGGCAGATGAAGGTGGCCTTGCTCTACCAGATCTAAAACTAAATTATAAAGCAGCGGTCATGAAAACCATTTGGTACTGTCTAAGAAATGGAGCAGTTGATCAGTGGCACAGGATAGGATATCAGGACAATCTAGGCAATAACCTTAACAATCTAGTATTCGATAAACCCAAAGACCCCAGCTTTGGGATAAATACTCACTATTCGGCAAAAACTGCTGGGAAAATTGGAAACTAGCGTGGAAGAAATTAGGGCTTGACCCATACCTAACACCATATACCAAGATAAGACCTAAATGAGTTCATGATCTAGATATAAAGAGGGACTTTGTAAGCAAGTTAGAGGAACGTAATATAGTTTATCTCTCAGACCTGTGGAGATGGAATAAATTTATGTCCAAAGAAGACCTGGAACTCCTAATTCAATACCAGATGGATAATTTTGATTATATTAAGTTAAAAAGTTTCTGTACAAACAAAACAAATGCAGACAAGTTTAGGAGGGAAGCATCAAATTGGAAAATCATCTTTACATTTAATGGTTCTGATAAAGGCCTCATTTCTAAAATATATAGAGAATTGTCTCATATATATAAGAATTCAAGCCACTCTTCAATAGATAAGTGGTCAAGGGATATGAACAGACAATTTTCAGATGATGAAATTAAAACCATCTCTAGTCATATGAAAAGTTGCTCCAAATCACTATTGATCAGAGAAATGCAAATTAAGACAACTCTGAGGTACCACTACACACCTGTCAGATTGGCTAAAATGACAGGAAAAGATAACGATGAATGTTGGAGGGGATGTGGGAAAACTGGTACACTTATACATTGCTGGTGGAACTGAGAACGGATCCAAACATTCTGGAGAGCAATTTGGAGTTATGCTCAAAAAGTTGTCAAACTGTGCATACCCTTTGACCCAGCAGTGTTTCTACTGGCCCTATATCCCAAAGAGATCTTAGAGGAGGGAAAGGGCCCCACATGTGCAAGAATGTTTGTGGCAGCCCTTATTGTATTGGCTAGAGACTGGAAACTGAAGGGATGTCCATCAATTGGAGAGTGGCTGAATAAATTATGGTATATGAATGTTATGGAATATTATTGCTCTGTAAGAAACGACCAGCAGGACGATTTCAGAGAGGCCTGGAGGGACTTGCATGAACTGATGCTGGGTTAAACGAGCAGAACCAGGAGATCATCATACACAGCAACAACAGTATTACATAATGATCAATTCTGATGGACATGGCTCTCTGCAACAAAGAATTGTCTCAAACCAGTTTCAATTGTTCACTGAAGAAAACCATATACACCCAGAGAGAGGGAAACGAAATATGGACCACAACGTAACATTTTCATGATCTCTATTGACATTTGCTTGCATTGTGTTGCCTTTCTCTGATTCTTTTTTTTTTCTTGTAGATAGGATTTTTCTTGCATAACTTCTCAAGCATTTCAACATTATTAACATGTAGTGGACTTCCTGCCATGTAGGGGAGGGGAGGAGACTGGGGGTAAAATTTGTAATGGAAAGCTTTGTAAAGATTAATGTTGGGGAACTCCCCATATATATGTTATACAAATAAAAAGCTTTAATAAAAAAATAGTGGTCATGTTAGTTTGGGTGGGGGGAATCACTTATTTTTTCAACACTCAGTAACTTTTTAAGACTACTAAAAGTTGCATAGAAAGTAACAAGAAAGTAGTAGAGAGAATTTTCTCATGGGGGAGTAGGGATTTCTATAGCAATGAAATCATATCCCAACTTTAACTATAAATGTTAGTTTTAAAAACTCAAATCTGATGTAATAGCAAATATTACTATGCTAGTGATTTTTTTTCCTTTCTTTTTTTTTTCAGGTAGCAGGAAGAAGGTGGGTGAGAAAGACATCTTATTAGAGCTGCCTTCTCCATTCCCCACCCTCTAACCCAGAGGAAGGTTGGAGGGGGAACGAACACTCACTTAGGTACTAAGGGACATTTCTTTCCATATTGTTTGCTTAATCATAAGGAAAACAAATAATAATAACAAAAGTAAATGGTGCTCAAAAGTAAAAGATATAGAGGTCATCTTACCCAATCAACACTAAGATAGAAATGTTCTCTATAATATTTTTGATAAATGCTCATCCAATAAAAATTTCCCAATGTAAACGACCTCTTTACATTTGGGAATAGCCCAATTCATTTCTGAGCAGGTGCAATTGCTAACTATCTTTATCCCTACTTACCTGAAATATATTTGCTCTCAGTAATTTCCAACAGTTAGTCCTATTTTTGTTTTCTGTGGCCAAGAAAAATAATTCAAGTACTTTCAAATATGTTGGAGAATCTAAAAATTGGAGAGGAACTTTGGAGGCTTCTAATGTATATCTGAGAAGAAATCTGTGTGACATTCCTGAAAGGCAATCTAATGATAGCACATATACTGCTTTTGGGTAAGCAGTAAGACATTTGCTCTTATATATTTCAGATTTGACTGGCCAAACATCCATATGACATTGGGGAGCTGATTCTATTCCAAATAAATAATGTCCAACCAATAGCTGATACATATTCTGTAATTATTAAGTAACTTCACAATCTTAAAAAAAAATAAGGAAGAGATTAAGATAGGTTAAACTTAGTATATTCGCATGTAAATATTACATGTGATCTAAGAATTCACCTGGTATCTATGAATTTTTTAAAAAATATTTTGATAACTATATTTCAACATAATTGGTTTCTTTATAAATCCTATATATTTTATCTTATGCATTCATTTATATTATTCTGAAAAGGAATCTGTAGATTGTACTAGAAGCCAAAGATGGTGACACAAAAAGATTAAACACCCTGGGTGTAGTCAATATTGCCAATCAGAGAAGATAGATTTCAGTTTTACAGTATATTTAGACTTCAAATTACATTTCAGCTTCAAAAACTTAGGTGTGTGGTCCCAAAATTCACTGTATTATTAAATAGTTTCAACTGCCTCCTAATAAAATGAGAAAGTAAATTCAAAAATTAAACTGTAGCAGTGTACATTTTTAACTATTCTCAACTTATATTAAAAATAAGAATCTCCCTTTTTAAAAAGTCAGACATTTTGCAAGATTGATCTTTGCATAAAATAATGAAATCTGTTTTTCAGATTAGAAAAGCAATAACTCAGTCAAACCTCGGCACGAGAAATGTTCCCCTGTTGAATCCCATTCTGTTTCAGGATAAAAAAGAAAACGAGTTTGAAAAAAGGCTGACATATTTAATACATGTAAAACTGTAAAGATAATATATTTTTAATAAGCTTCTGACTGTACTGTCACTTTTTACAATGACAGTGCTATACAGCATTCATTTCAAAACAAGAATTTTAAACAGAGAACTGACTTTGCTCATCTTAATCTTTTTCTTTTCCTTTCCCTCTCAACAAGCACCATTTTATAGAGAACCAAGCCAGTAAGCATGAAAACATATAATCCGGGAGACGTGAAATATAATTGTGTAATTGAAACAGGTTCTAGAATCATAGCTGGTTTCAAAATGCAAAGCACTGACCTTTTACTTTAAAAAGCAGTCTCCCTTGCAAACTTCTTACCTAATCATTCAAACTCTCTATATTACAGTTAGCTAGTCAAATGTCCCATAAAGATTTTTGTCTCTAAAAGTTGGTTTCATTTGCTACATTTTAAAGGCTGTTTAAAATTCTAAGCAAAAGAATTTTATTTAAGCATAGAACCAGCCTTATGCAAAATTGTGAAATGGAGAATATTTATCTTTTTCCAACCTAGTACCTTGCTTCTCTATCCAAGTTCTTTTGCCTTTCTGGAATAAATGTTTATTCTGTAAGCTTTTGTAAATCATTTCAACTATGCTGTGCTATTTTTTGGTAAGGATTTATGGTTTAAACCGCCTTGAATATTTGCATTTAAATAATTTAGAATAGTTTTTTTGGGATTGTTGTTTTTATTTTCATTTTAATAAATGAAGGCTTTTCAAAAAATCAAGGAATAACTCTCTAATGGTGGGATTTTCTTCCTTAAAGACACTAATCTCCTTTTCTAGTTGGTTGACATTCTTTTCAGAATTTTTCTTTTCATTCAGAATCTTTTCTTTTCATAATCTTATTTTTCTTATTTATTTGTTTTGCTTTGTTTTTCTCTTATTTGATTTTCAAAGTCTTTTTTGAGTTGTTTTATGAATTCTTTTTGGGCAGATAAGCATTTAACAGTATTGTTTGATGTAGGAGAGGCTTTTTTTTCAGTTTCCTCCTCTCAAAATGGAGTCTTCCCTATTCCCATAGTAACTTTTTGTGGTTCAGTTCTTTCTCCTTTGCTTGCTCACTTTTTTTTTTAAATAAGAGGTTGTTGGTATAATCACCTCAGTCTTAGAGTGGGGAGGTTGGTCCCTCTGGCTTCAGGTCTTCCTTCAGTTCTCCACTCTGGCCTGAAGTTCAAAACCAAGAACTCCACCTTCCTCTAAGTGCCTACAGCCAGCAACTTACCTGCCCCATTGCATCTACAATCAGATAGCCTGTGCTAGATGGTTCTTGACAAGGGCTGCATCTCAGCAGCACAGCTGGGCCTGACCTTTCTTATCAGCAGAAATTCCCTCACTCTTACTGGACTCTGACTACCCACACTGTGGGAGAGGTGAAAGTTCCTGTGGTTGGGTTTCAGGCTACCTCTGAAGCCAGGTAGCCCCAGTACTCCCCCCTTGCTATTTTAGCAGAGCTAATCTAGAGATGTTTATACTTCACACTAGCCAAATGTCCATCCTGGGGTCTTTCTTTGGATCTTCTCCAGTTCTCTCAGGAGAACCACTGTTCTGTCCCAACTCTTGTTTTTCACCTGTCAACATTGTCTCAAGATATAACTGTGTTTGTTTGGGGAGAAAATCAAAAGAGCTTGGAATTTTTTGACTTAATGCACCATCTTCTCAGAATACTCTGAGAACTTTTGAAAGGATAAATTTCTATTTAAGCATGTCAAGAATGCTTTGGCTATTCTGATTTTATGAAAAATAGACTTTCAGCAGATGTGCATATATTGCTTCAGAGTCAATTTAGAAATTAGTAATTGAGAAAGAATAGGTAGGGGTATGTATGTATGCACATTTGTGAAGGGTTACCTTTTACCTTCCCCAAATATACAACTTGTGTTTTTTTTTTTCTTTTTTATCCTCACCTAAATGCTAGTTCCTAGGTTTTTGTACTCATTATCGTGATATCCATGGAAGTATCTGATATCACATGAAACACCTTTTTCTGCCTACCTACCTCTCTCTCCTTCCTTTCCTCCCTCTTTCTGTCTCCCTCTTTCTTCCTCTCCCCCTCTCCCCCTTTCCTGCTCTCTCTCTTCCCCTCTCTCCTCCTCTTCTTCCTTTTATCCCCTTCTCACTCTCTCCCCTTCTTTCCTTCTATTCTCCTTTTTCTCTCCCTCTCCCTCTTCCCCTCCTCTTCCTTTTCCCGTTTCCCACCCTCCCTCCTTTTTAAAAAGCTTTCTGAGTATTATTGCATTCCAGTCATTAAGTTTCATCCATATCCCACCCCGAGTCTCAGAGATGCCTGTGCAATTTAAATAATTGAAAAAAAAACATTTGGAAATAATGGGTGTATGAAGGAAATGGGAAACCAATAACTTTGCCAAGAAAAATGCAAAAGCTCCCATGAAGAGTTGGACACAACCGAACAGCTGCAAAATAAACTATGGATAAATGGGAAAAGTATTAGATTTAATCAAAGGAAATGGGTGGATATTTAAACTCTAATATTTCCCAAGGTCAATTTTGTGTTCTTGAAAATGTCAATTAACATGTCTAAGCCTGTCTTAAAAATATGATGTTCAACTTTTAAGACTACAATAAAGGAAAAGATTAGTTCACCTCTTTCTTCTACTTTTGCTTCTACCTCTGAGAAATTGAATTGACAGTTAAGAAAGACCCTAAGCTTTTTCCACAGTTATCATTAAGATCCTAATATCTCTAATTAAGTTAGAAACCTAAATCACTCATTTAGCACTTAATCATACATAGTTTTCTATTGATATTTTAATTATTCATGTGTATCTATCTTTTCTCTTCAACTAGATTGCATTCTTCTTGAGGATGGGAATTACTTTAAACTTCTTGCTATCAACTATAGCTTTGAACATATAGCAGGTACTCAAATGATTTCTAAATACATATTACATCAGAAGTACTATTATTCCAACTCACATAGAGTTTTAAAAATGCTAACATTTTAAACAACTCACTCAGCTCCATTATTAAGACACTGTCTCAGCTTTAGCCACTGACGAATATTTTCCACGTTTTTTTTTTTTTTTTTTTTTTTTTTTTCTTTTTTCTCATGGCCATTTGGAGCACTAAAAAGAAAATTAGTCCAACTGCCCTTATGGAATGAGTGCATATTTAACTTCCTTGCCATGGACAGAAATTTAGTTTTATGAACCAGTTAAAGGAGAAAGTGCATGGTGTGCCTTTTGCAGTACTTAGATATTGATATATGATTTTTTTTCTCAAGGCTACACTAAGGAGGTAGGAGCAATATGACTTTTTAAAATGTGAGTGAAACTTTCATTTGGAGCCTTTCCACTATATGACTTCAAGCAATTGGCTTGATCGCTTAAATAGTCACAGGCCGTAGGTTAAAATAGGAATAAGACTGAAAACTCTTACAATAACACTAAAGTTGAAGTGTAATACCTGAAAAGCAACATGATGCTTAACAGAATTGTCCTTATTCAACCTTCATGGTGTTTAGTCTTGCAATACTTTTGCTATGAATCAGATTCTATTGTTAGTAGTTTAAGTTCTTTTTTAAATATAATTCTTAAGTTGTTTTCAACCAAATCCTCTTTGTTGGGCTGACATAGTTATAAACGACTGAATATTTCTTCAAGCTTTTTCAAAATGGTTTTCGCTGCCAGAACACATGTTGTGAAAATCACTGTTAAACTTTCACAAAATTGGGCAAGGAAAAATCTGGACATATAGACCCTGTCAAGTGCACAACTTCTGGCCAGCTCATCTACAAATGTGATGGAATTGATGAGGGCCATTGAGAAGCTCAACAAGGAGGCTGCTGAGATGGGAAAAGGCTCCTTCAAATATATTCAAAAAGTGTTGGATAAATTCAAAAATGAACATAAATGTGGTATCACCAAGGACCAGAAAGTATTTTGTGACCATTACTGATGCTCCAAAATATAGTGACTCTATCAACATGATGACAGGAACATCTCAGGCTTACTGTGCTGTCCTTATTATTTCTGCTAATGTTGGTGAAGTTGAAGAATTGAAGATGAATTCTCAAAGAATGGGCAGACTTGGGAATACCCTTCTGGCTTATACACAAGATATGACATAACTGACTATTGGTGTCCACAAAATGTATTTCACCTAACTCATCCCTATCCCAATCAGCAAAAATATTAGGAAATTGTCCAGGAAATTCAGTACCTATGTTAAGAAAACTAGCTACAACCTTGAGACAGGAATTTTTGTGCCATTTTCAAGTTGGAATGGTGACAACATGCTGGAATCAAGCCCTAATGTACCTTGGATCAAGAAAGAGAATTATACTTGTGAAGATAGCTATGTTAATGGAATTATACTGCCTGAATGCTTTGAATTGCATCTTGCCCTTAGCTTGTCCAACTGACAAGCCCCTGCTTCTACTACTCCAACATAGTTACAAGATTGGTAGAATTTGTATGATACCTGTTAGTTGTGTGGAGATTGGATTTCTAAAATCAGGCATGGCAATCACCTTCACCCCTACTATGCTTAGTGTTCTTGTGGTTCTGGTCACTTCACTCAGCATCATTTCATGTAAGTCTTTCCAGACTTTTCTAAAATCAGGCTGCTCATTTTCAGCCATTCCCTAACTGATGGGCATCCACCCAATTTCCACTTCCTTGCCACTACAAAAAGAGCTGTTACAAAAATTTTTGCACAAATGGGTCTTTTCCCCTTTTCTTATGATCTCTTCAGGATACAGCCCCAGTGGAGACAATGCTCAATCAAAGGGTATGCACAGTTTTATATCTCTTTGGGCATAGTTCCAAATTGATCTCCAGAATGGTTGGATCATTTCACAACTCTACAAATAATGTACTAGTGTTGCAATTTTCTTCCATTCCCTTCAACATTTATCATTATCTTTTCCTTTCTTCTTTGTCAATATAAGGTGTATGGTGGCACCTCAGAGTTGTCTTAATTTGCATTTCTCCAATCAATAGTGACTTAGAACATTTTTTTCACATGATTAGAAATGTGTAATCCTAAATTCAATCATTTGTTATCATTATTTTAATAAGACTTTTTTGGTCTTTTAAAAATATCACCATAATACTTTGCTCTTTTCAACAATGAGGGGATTTAAGGCAATTTCCATAGAACTGTGATAGAAAGTGCCATCTACATCCAGAGAGAGAACAATGGAGACTGAATGCATCATGAAACATTGATTGAGGTTCTGCTCAGGGATAACACTGGTTACAATGTAAAAAAAAATGTGTCTGACAAAGATGCCCATCAAAATAATGGGGCTGGTTGATAACAAGAATGACCAACCCTTGGAAGTAGCTGGCTTCACTGAACAGATTATTATCCTGAACCATCTAATCCAAATCAGTGTGACTATGCACCGGTTCTCAATTGTTACACAGCTCACATTGTTTACTGAAGAGAAGAATGATCATAGCTCTG
The DNA here is from genome assembly GCA_023553655.1 of Myrmecobius fasciatus. NCBI lineage: Eukaryota > Metazoa > Chordata > Mammalia > Dasyuromorphia > Myrmecobiidae > Myrmecobius > Myrmecobius fasciatus. The sequence continues at coordinate 10,017 of JAJPUD010028696.1, forward strand.
GTAGGAAGGTGAAAGATGAACTAAATTTTTGAAAAAAATCAGAGCAACAGGGGAAAACCATGGAAGAGAAAACAACAGAAAAAAGAAGTGAACAAAGCATTGTTGATTTACATTCAATCACCACAAAACTTTTTTCTGGATGCATATGGAATTTTCTGTCCAAAGTCTATTGGGATTATTTTGGATCATTGAATCTCTGAGAACCAAGTCTTTCATATTTGATCATTGCACATTCTTGCTGTTATTGTATTGAATGTATACTTGATTCTGCTTGCTTCCCTCAGCATCACTTAGTGTAAATCTTTTGAGACCTTTTTAAAATCAATTTGTTCATCATTTTTTATGGAACAATACTATTCTATTACCTTTATATATCACAATTTATTCAGCCAATCCCCCAACTGATGGGCATCTACTCATTTTTCAATTCTTTGCTACCATAAAAGAAGTGCTACAAACATTTTTTCATATGTGCGTCTTTTTCCGGTCTCTGATTTCCTTGGGAAACAGACCCAGTAGTGGACCTCCTGGATCAAAGGGTATGAATCATTTGATTGCTCTTTAGGCATAGTTCCAGATTGCTCTCCAAAATGGTTGGATCATTTTACAACTCCACCAACAATGCATTAGTGTCCCAGTTTTCCCACATCCTCTCCAAAATTTATCATTATCTTTTCCTGTCATCTTAACCAATCTGAGAGGTATGAGGTGGTATCTCAGAATTGTTTTTATCTGCATTTCTCTAGCCAATAGTTTTTTAGAGAATCTAATACTTTAATGTCATCAACAGAAAACTGTCTGTTCATATCTTTGGATCATTTATCAACTGGGGAATGACATGTATTCTTATAAATGTGTCACTCCGTTATTAATAAATGGGTGGAAAAACTTTCTTAGAATTGTGGTTTTCCCCTCAATTTGCATTTAATTTTAATAATAAAAGACTGGTTAATTATTACAATGCATCACATTCAGAAATGCTTTTTTGTGGACCTTTTGTTTCATGGCAGTTTTAAATTTTTAGTCTTAAAATCAGTACTTCTTAACTGGAAACAACTTTACTAAAAATCTTGCACAGAATATTAAGACTATTTTAAGAGTTTAATAGATGTGTGTGTATGTAAAAAGTTCTTCCAGAGAGCAATAACAGCCTTTCAGATCTTTCAGTTAGTGATATTAAATCAATACTTTCTTTTTTGTAAATATCTTCCTTCAGAATTACTTCTTCTAGGTAAACTTTTCATGCTATTCATGGGATTGTATATCAGACATGTTCCAAAACTATTCACATGGAAACAGATTCATTTCTGATTGATTCTCAAGATATCAACACTTTTATGTTTTCCCACAAAAAATGTCTCTGGGAATTTCTATCATTAGCTTATGGAGGAGTTATCAAATTTTTAAGCCCGTGTGAACACTTGGGAATTAAGACTGTCTGAATCTTTGCTTTGATTAGGTTATCTTGTCCCAGTTTACCAAAGAATGACTGCTCTTTTCACCTCTGAATAGCTCTATGGCTCCTTGAGTGGCCAAAATCCTTGCCACTGATGGTGCCGGTCTTGGGTTCTCCAGACACTGCCATCATAGGTTCCCTTTTTGGCTCTCTTTTTTATTCTCAGAACCTCTCATCAATGAACAGTTCTAATGTGCTCATGGTATTAAATGTTGTTTTTTCCCTATTGGAAATCTCTATTGCATAAGTATGAAAGGATAATTATAGATTTATAGCTAGAGGCAACCTTAGAAATCATCTAATCTAAAGCTCTATTTTGTAGATAAGGAAACTGAATTCTGGAGAAGGGAAGTGATATACAGGTTATTCAGATCAAAAGAACATAGATGGCTGGACTTGAGTACCCTCCTTAAATAAAGGTTTTGGGAGGAATTATTCAACCACCAGTGTACTGGAATACTGATGATGAGGATCCCAATGACCAGTTTGCTGGAGGCATAATAGGGAAGTCAGAAGGAGACCAGCTGGATGGGAAATGAATGGATTCTTCTTTCTTTTGGCACATTGTTGCAATGCAGTAACTCATATACTTAACTGTGATGCTAGATAATAGTTTATTGTTGCAAAAATTAAAGAGTAGGTCACGAACTTTTTTGGACCCATATTTTTTTAATAGTTTTTCAAAGGTGGCAGAGGCAGTCCAGGAACCACCTATACTCATTACTCATGAAAAGGATTAAGAACAGTGTGTGTGTGTGTGTGTGTGTGTGTGTGTGTGTGTGTGTGTGTATGTGTTTATGTGTTTATATACCTGTGTATGTCACTTTATATTTGACAAATGGAAATAAATAATACCTCCAGGGTTTTGTGTACATGAAATGAGATCATACATGCAATGCCTTTGTAATTAAAGGTCTTTATATAAGTTTGAACTATGAAATTAATTTCTGGAAAATGTATTATAATAAGGAAAAATGGAAAAAAATCCATTCTTAGAAAATGGTTTATCTTTACCCAGTTCACTAGCCTAATGGGATTTATACTACCTGACTGTCCTGTCATTTGGGATACATAGTCTTTCCTCATGGCTCCCATGTCTGACTCCCAAGATAAGATTTTCTTGCACAATCCTCATCTCTAATAGTCTATCTCACTGATCAATGTCTCAGACTACAGTAATGGCTGCCACACACATTTTAAGTCTAACTGGTAACATCCTGAATCCTAAACAATGACTATTCATGCATTACCACTCATAAAATAATCAGAAATCCAAGAGTAGAGAAAAAGAAAAATAGGATAGCTCTATATGCTTCAGCCTTCATATTTTGTCACATCCTTCCCCAACATATGCTAAATGAAGTATAGTTTCCTTAGAATCACTCAGTCCTAATGCAAATTGAGGCAATCAGTTCTTAGTGTCTTACAAATTCAGTTTTCTCTTTTAGAAACTTCTGAGGTACCAGAGAGATAAAAATCAATATGAAAAAAAGTTAATTGTAATTTGAATAGCACCTAAATATATAAAGACTTTTAGTTACAAAGTGCTTTATATGGACAATTAGGGGATGTAATAGTTAGAATACTGGTCCTGAATTCAGGAAGAGTTATCCTCCGTAATTTGAATCAGGCTCAGACACTTAACTAGCTGTATGATACTACGCAAATCACTTCACCATATTTGCCTCAGTTTCCTCATCTATAAAAAGTACTTGAAAAGGAAATAAAAGACTACTCTAGTTTATCTGCCAAGAAAATCCCACTTGAGGGCACAAAGATTCAGACTGAAAAAATTAAAGCTTTACAGATGTGATCACATTTAATGTTCACAGAATCCTGGAAGGCATATCAGACATATATTACTAATTTCCATTTTATTTTTTTTATTAAAGCTTTTTATTTGTATAACATATGTATGGGTAGTTCCCCAGCCTTCATCTTTACAAAGCTTTCCATTACAAATTTTACCCCCAGTCTCCTCCCCTCCCCTAGATGGCAGGAAGTCCACTACATGTGAATAATGTTGAAATGCTTGAGAAGTTATGCAAGAAAAATCCTATCTACCAGAAAAAAACAAAATCAGAGAAAGGCAACACAATGCAAGCAAATGTCAATAGAGATCATGAAAATGTTACGTTGTGGTCCATATTTCATATCCCTCTCTCTGGGTGTATATGGTTTTGTTCAGTGAACAATTGGAACTGGTTTGAGACAATTCTTTGTTGCAGAGAGCCATGTCCATCAGAATTGATCATCATGTAATATTGTTGTTGCTGTGTATGATGATCTCCTGGTTCTGCTCATTTCACTCAGCATCAGTTCATGCAAGTCCCTCCAGGCCTCTCTGAAATCGTCCTGCTGGTCGTTTCTTACAGAGCAATAATATGCCATAACATTCATATACCATAATTTATTCAGCCACTCTCCAATTGATGGGCATCCCTACAGTTTCCAGTTTCTAGTCACTACAAAAAGAGCTGCAACAAACATTCTTGCATATGTGGGTCCCTTTCCTGCCTCTAAGATCTCTTTGGGATATAGGCCCAGTAGAAACACTGCTGGATCAAAGGGTATGCACAGTTTGACAACTTTTTAAGCATAGCTCCAAATTGCTCTCCAGAATGGTTGGATCCATTCACAGTTCCACCAACAATGTATTAGTGTCCCAATTTTCCCAAATCCCCTCCAGCATTCACCGTTATCTTTTCCTGTCATTTTAGCCAATCTGACAGGTGTGTAGTGGTACCTCAGAGTTGTCTTAATTTGCATTTCTCTGATCAATAGTGATTTGGAACAACTTTTCATATGATTAGAGATGGTTTTAATTTCATCACCTGAAAATTGTCTGTTCATATCCCTTGAATACTTATCTATTGAAGAGTGGCATGAATTCTTATATATATGAGACAATTGTCTATATATTTAAGAAATGAGGCCTTTATCAGAACCATTAAATGTAAAGATGATTTCCCAATTTGATGCTTCCCTCCTAATCTTGTCTGCATTTGTTTT
>JAJPUD010028697.1:0-14484 GCA_023553655.1 Myrmecobius fasciatus
TCTCTCTCTCTCTCTCTCTCTCTCTCTCTCTCTCTCTCTCTCTCTCTGTGTGTGTGTGTCTGTCTGTCTGTCCCTGTTTCTGTCTGTCTTTCTCTCTCTCTATCTCTCTCTCTCTCTCTCTCTCTCTCTCTCTCTCTCTCCCCCCCCTCCCCATCTCTTCTCCCCACTTTGTGCTCCTTATTTAATTTTCCTAATCAATAACGTGGCAAATAACTATGTAAGAAATACATATTAAACAATAGACACACACAATCTCATTTATCTAAATCTGTCTCTTCCTTAGTTAACTGTTGTTTTTTTTTTCTTTCTGCCTTCACTTGATTCCATCATCCATGCTAGGTAATGTTTTACATATTCTTCTGCTCTGAGAAAGTTATGTATATTTTATATCTTTACTTCCTTTCCAGTCACTTTCCTCTAAATTCTCTGTATTTTTTACATTGCCTTAAACCCAAATCATTCTGTTTCTCATATACTGAACTACTGCTGGTTCTAAGAAGCCCTACTTAGTCATTGTTTGGTCCTTGATTAGCTCAGACTGAAGGTAAATAGCAATTGTTTCTGTTTTGGTCAGAAGCCCTAAGGATCTTTCTCTCTCAGATTGAATTTTTTTTTAACTAGGCAAAAGAAACCATTCTCTGTCTCATTTTTTACCTAGGCTTAATCACTGATTAGATATTGCCTCAATCAAACTGAAACCTGGTAAAGATCTTAGCTTAAAAAGACCAAAATCATCTCTTACATTCAGGGCTATTTCCAGTCCTTTTGATCTCATGGTCCAGAGAAAGTGAACCAGATGCCTTTGCACATCCCTCCCTCATTTCAATCCAATTCATTTGCATGTCATAGCGTCACTTCCCTGATGTCATGGATCTCTTTGAGAACAAAGAACAAACAATAACAAATTCTCTTCAATCTGGCCTTCATACAAACTGCCTTCTCCAAAGTTGCTAATGATTTCTTAATTGCCAAATCAAATGATTCTGTTTCAAAACTCATCCTTCTGATTTATCTGTAGCATTTAATGTTTCTTCTCCAGTGTACTTTCTCTTCTATGGGTTATCATGACACTAATCCCTCTTCATTCTTCTCTCTACTCCTCAGTCTTCTTGACTGTTTCTTCATATCACTCCTAATTGTGCCTTTTTCCTGGGAGCTCTTCTCTTTTTGTTTTATATTATCTCACTATCTCATAGTGATCTTACTAGCTCCCTTAAGTTCCATTTCCATTGCTATGTGATTTCGTTAGCTCAGAATGAAGCTCTTTCTTGAACTACAGATACACACCACTAATTGCCTTTTTAGATATCTCTACACACCCCTTAGGCATCACAAATATAGTACACCCAAAGAGAACTAATTTTCTCTTTCCTTTCCCCAAATCTCTAATCTTCCCCATTTCTATTAAAGATATTACCATCCTACCAGTCACCTAGATTTGCGGCCTTAGTATAATCTCCATTTCTTCATCCCTATATACAATTTTTTGCTAAGTTTTATAATTTCTGCCTCCATAACATGTTTCATATGTATCCTTCTTTCTCCATTCACATAGCTGCAACCTTAGTTCAAAACCTGAGCATGTCTTGCCTAGAGTGTTATAATGGCTTCAAATCTCTGCCTACTTCAATTCATCCTTTACCCAGCTATCAAGGAGATTTTTCTAAAGAATAAATAAATCATATTGTTGCTATTTGATAAACTGCAGTTGTTCCAACAAATATTTGTTGAATCTTTCTCATGCTTCAGCCTTCATTTCAGGTACTACCTTTCTCTGCATAGCTTTTCCCACCAATTTTTAGTTTTATATTCTGCCTCAGATGGCAGCTGGGTGATACAGTTGATAGAGAGCACTGGGCTTGGAATCTGGAAGACTCATCTTCTTGGGTTCAAATCCAGATGTGACCATGGGCAAGTCACAGAATCCTGTTTGCCTATCATTTGTAAAAAAACAAGGAGCCAGAGAAGGAAATAGCAAATCACTCTAGTTTCTTTTTCACAAAGAGGCAGACATGACTGAAAAGACTGAAAAATCTGCCCAAACTATTTTAAACTAAATTTATTTGTTTTTATACTGAATCTCTCCCTCTACCAGAATGTAAAACTCTTGAAAGCAGGGACCATTTACTTATTTCTTTGATTTTTCATCATCAAACATAGGTTTATAAACAATTTGTTAGATAGAATTGGTCTATGATTGTCCTCCCAAGTTTCCCTAAGTTTATTCTAGGTCCACTTCTGGATACATTGTTTCTTGATTATCTTCCTAGCTCCCTTCCTTTCAATTATTATTTTCATCAAGATCATGATCAATATGTATAACTATCCTAATCTCCATTCTGAACTTCAGTCTTATAGTTCCAACTATGTACTGATGTCTCCTGGTAGACATCTCAAACCACTATGTCCAAAAGAGAACTCATTAAATTTTCCCAGCTTCTAATCTTCTTTATTTCTATTGAGCTCACTATTGTCCTTCTGATCAGCCAGGAGGGCAACCTCATAGCTATTCTTGATTCTTTTCTCTTTGACTCCCATAAACAACACCATAACTAGGTCAGGATAACCAGTGTTCAGGCCCAGGATATGAAATTAGAGGATATCAATAGCAAGTATAGTCCTCCAGAAGCATTAAAACAACAGAAATAAGCACCTCATTAGCAAGAACAATTAATTAAAATGTCAAGTTACCAACAAATACACTGGAGTGAATTTCTCTTTTCCAGAACTTGCTCCTCCCCATTTTCTCAAATGAAAGGAGATTTCATGCTACTTTTCCCAAACGGTTTATTGTACTTGCCTTTGATTTAATAATTCCTAGCTATGATTATATCTGTATGCAAATGATGTAATTCAGGACAGCAGTTCCTAGTTCTAAATGGTGAGATTGATGTAAGCACCAAATCTTAAGGCTTGGTCATGTGAAGAATTCACAATGGCCATTCTCTTTGGCATAAAGTAGGTTTAATTAAAAGAGGGTACAGACAAAATGAAAAGATTACAATGGACACCAAGAATGGTAAATATGAAATAGAGTTGGTAAAACATACAATTAGCAAAGAAAGGATTTTTAACAATTAATTGTGGAAAAAGACAAGTTCCCTGGTGGAACTCACAATTAACCAGGAGAAAGGGAACACCCCATGAAGTTGGAGCATGCCCTTAGTTGGCAGACAAAATCCTAAAAGGGATTTATTTTCTTAAAAGAATTAGTTAAGAAAGAAAAAGAATAGAAGCATGAGGGGAATGAGAAGAGAGACACCACATGTAATGGAAAAGAGGTGAGGGGAAAGAAAGAAACCATGAGGTAGAGTGCCATCAAGGGCAATAACCCAAAAGAGGTTCAGCAAAGATGGCATGAGTAATGGACAGATTTATAGGGGAAATTTAACCTCAGGGATTTGACATAACTTGGATTGCTGACTGAACATAGCAAGAGGGGGCTATCCATGACCCCCACAGAGGTTAAACTGATCCCCAATGGGTCCTTTCCTTGTTTGCTTCAGAGAATAATTCCATCAATACTTCAGACTTTCTCTGCCAATCCCACCTATTTCCTCAGGACCTCATCACAAATAGTTGACAAAATGTCAATTCTACCTCCATATCTTTTACATCCATTTTCTATTCTCCATTTCTCACTTGGGCTGTGGCAATAGTTTTTTTTTTTAATTAAAATTTTATTTATATTTTTTGTTTTCATATCAATTACATTTTCCATTTTACCTCTCTCTAACTCCTCCCAGAGACCCATCTTTTACCAGAAAACATTTTTTAAATGAAGAAAATCAACAACAAAAAATGTCCCAAGCTTAACATTATATCAAAAAAAAATATCATGTTGAATAAAGGGCTTCACATCCACCGTGTTTCTTACGTCTTCATACTTTTGTAGAGAATTGAAAGGAGTTGTCTTCTCATATTTCTTCTTTGGTACCAAACTCAGTCATTTTAATATGTCAACATCTATTTTCAATTATTTTGTTGCTTTTACCATGTGCATTATTGTAATCCTTGTTAATATTGTGGATCAGTTCATATAAAGACTTCCCATGCTTCTCTCTATTCATAGTAGTCATCATTTCTGATCACACAGCAATATTCCAGTGGATTCATGACCATACTTTATTTAGCCATTCCTTAATTGATGAAGACCTACTTTCTTTCCATTACTTTGTTAAAGAAAGAGCTGTTATAAATATTTTAGTTATGCAGAACCTTTTTATTTATCACTGACCTCAAAAGGAGTACTTTGTAAGCTATAGTAATCACATGAGACAGGCCAAGAAAGGGATAGGATTGAATTGCCCAGGATGGGTGGGACAATGATAATGGATGAGAGGAAAAAGCCAGTTCTTCCAAGGTCTCCTATTTTTATTTTGTTTTTCTGTGTCAAGAAGAATAATCTTTACATGAGAAAAGACTGGACAAATATAACTAATAAGTACTTTAAAACCCAAAATAAATAAGGAAATAATAAGAGGACATCTAACTGCCTATTTAAAACTCCTGGACCAACTATTCATTAATCAGATTCAGATTATGAAATACTTGAAATGACTCACTTGAGAGACTAGAGGTGTTTATTGGAACCATACAGGATAAGGTGGAAATTAGCTGCTTCAAAGACCATTCTTGCTGTATCTGAGGTAGCAGTCTCTACTCAGTACAGAAAGCTCTAAGCTTTAACTTCATAAAACCATACATTTCAAGCTGAAAAGGAAGGGACCTTGGAGGTCATCAATTTTACAATTTTATCAATCTATCATTTGGTGCTATATCACATATCATATCATACCATATACCATATACCATTTAAAATTTATCAGTTTTACCATTTTCAGGCAACTGGGTGATTCAGTGGATAGAATGCTGGGCCTAGAGTCATTTTTTGAGTTCAAATTTAGTCTCAGACACTTATTGGCTCTTATTAGTGTGACTCTGGGCAAGTTACTTAACTCTGTTTACCTCAGTTTCCTTATCTGTAAATAAGCTGAAGAAGGAAATAGCAAATCATTCTAATATCTGCAAGAAAATTCCAAATGGGGTCACCAAAAGTTGGACACAACTAAAAAGACTGAATGACAGCAAAAATTTACAATGAAAGAAACCTAAGCAAAAGAAGTAAAATTACTTGCCTATGGTCAAATAGCAAATAAATATCTGAAGCAGGAATGGAACTCAAGTCTTCCTGACTTAAAGTCCTGTGACCTATCCACTAAACCACACCGTCTCTCAAACAGTGCTTCCTTTACTCCATAATAAATCCTATTTAAAAATACAAGGTGACAAACATTTGCCTCAATGTTTAGATGATGTACAGCCTCTTTTTGTGAAGGAGGTAGCTAGATGACTCAGTGGATAGAGTGCTGGGCTTGGAGCTAGAAACATCTGAGCTCAAAACCAGCTTCAGATACTTAGTAGCTCTATGAACCAGGGCAAGTTACTTAATTGTTTGCCTTAATACACTGCAAAAGGAAATGACAAACCACTTTTCCAAGAAAACCCTGCAGAGTGTTGTTATGCTGTGTGGTTTGTGGTGTCGCAAAGAATCAGACATGACTGAACAACAACAATTTCTTCTGAAGTGGAAGGGGGTTTTTATGCCCCAAAGAAGGGCCAGTTATGAGAATATTGACAGTGCCCTTATAATTATTTCTCAGGATGGTCTTATCTAAATTACTTCAGTAGGAACTGGTAGATAAGACAAAAATCATCTTAAGTCCCACAGGAAATGAGGGGAAATAGTATATAATTTCTGTTATAAAGATTATGTACTCAAATTTGAAGAGCTAGCTAGTATGAACTTCTATAGTTTTCCAGAATGTCCTAAATAATTCAAATTATCAGGCACATAAAACCTACATCTCAAGTGACTGAAAGATGTGAATACTTAGCCACTGTACATCATTTCTGAAAGATCTAGGAGAAAGGTAGAAATGTCAAAGAAGTAGAGATTTTTGCCGTAGTTTTCAAAAGAAGGAGGAAAGAATTTTTAAGCAATAGGCTTGTGAAATTGATTTTAATACTTGGTAAATATAATCTAGAATATATTATTATTAAAGTATTGCTTAGTTAACAATTATAAAAGGAAATGAATATAAAAAGTTGGCTGGATTTATCAAGAATAGTTATCAGACTTTTCTTCCTTATTTTTTTCCCTCCTTCCCCCATTATTTCCTTTCTTTTTTTTTCTTTTTTTCATTTTCTCCTTCCTTCCCTCCTTTCTTCCTTTTCTCCCAGATTATTACAAGAGTAGGCTAGGTAATAGTGTGCAACTCAGAAATGGAATCTACTAAACCATATATAAGGATCTTTGCAAGACATAGCAACTGAAAAAAATCACACATATTTACATAATTTCTTTTTTATTAATATATAAACACATCAAAATCAGGTAAGATTATGTTTTAATTTGGTTCAAGCCATATTCTGGAATATTCTAGGCTGCAAGTGACATATAATCTTCATATATGACCCCTCTGAGCTAGGAGAATCTTTTAGATATAGTATATTGAAGTTCTTGAAAAGCATTTGGCAAAATCTCTCCTAGTCATGATATTTATATTTTGGGGCATGATAGAAAAGATGAATATTAAATGACAGGTAGATTTAGAATTGATTGGGTAGTCATTAAAGGGTCAATATCAACATGAAGTGGTAAGGTATCTAATAATACTTTGTGAATCTATGCTGGTCACATTCTTTTTAATATTTTCAATATTTTTAACAGGGATTTAAATGAAGACAAAGTTGTCAATATCAAAGTTCATAAACACACAAAGCTGAGTGAGATAGTTAATATATCAGATGACTAAGTTAGAATTGAGAAAGATACCAGACAGCTAAAATGTTGAACTGCATCTATTGGGATAATATATAATACAGACAAATGTCAAGTTTTGGTTTAAAGTTGGTTCAAAGACTCAATTTCATAAATCCAAGATGAGAAAGGTATGACTAGATGACCTTTGGTTCATCTGAAAAAGTATGTGGGAGTTTTAGTTCACCAACATCTCAAAATGAGTCATCAATATGATGTGACACCCCAAAAATCTATTATTATCCTAGATTTAATTCAGAGGAAAAAAAAAAAAGTCCAGTACTAGGAAGAAGATAATCTCTTAATACTCTGCCTTAGTTAGGCCAAATCTGAACTATTGTGTTCATTTCTAGATGTCAATTTTTAAGAACTTTGGTAAATTAGGTAGAGTACAAAGAATAGTGATTGGGATTTTAAAGGGCCTTGAATCTCTTTAGCATATTCTACTAAGCATAATTCATTAAAATAGGAAGCATAAAGCGGAAAGGTAAAATCAATTCCAAGTCGGATAAAGAGAGAAGGTTTAGGGAAGATATTTTAGCAGTCTTCATATATTTAAAAATCTATAGATGGAAGGGTAGGGTTATTCTCCTCCTGCTTGGGCCTAGAAGACAAACTGAGGAATACTGAGTGAAAGTTATATAAAGGCAGATTAAAGTTTAAAGCTCATTAAAATATATATTATATGATGCATAATTATATATCATGTGTATAATCATATGTATGATAGGAATAATTATCATCTCAGCTTATTGGGTGAAGAAATTGAGGACTAAAGAGATCAAATGATTTGAGGGTCACAGAAATCAAGTGTTTTAGGTGGGATCTAAATCTAAGTACTCCTCACTTCAGATCCCCTACTAATGATGTGTTCAGGGTACAGAACTTAAATGATGACATTGATGTTAAGGCAGCAAATGTTGGGGTTTGATCATGTAAAGAATTGGATAGAGTCCAAAGAATAGTGATTAGGATTCTAAAGGGCCTCAAATCTCTTAGTAGCTTATAAATAGCAGACCTCAGCTTCTAGTCAGGAAGATAATTCGTTAAAATAGGAAGCATAAAGTAGAAAGTTAAAATTAATTCACAGTTGGATAATAAGAGATGGTTTAGAAAGATATTTTAGTAGAAGAATTTATCTGAAGAATTGCCATTCTCTTTGGTAAAAGGTAGTTTTATTCAGAAGAGGAATGAAGAGATACAATAGACATTAGGAATGGTAAATATGAAATAGAATTGGGAGACCATATAGTTAGATAGGAAAGTGATTTTTAATAATTCACAAGGGAAAACACAAGTTCCCTAGTGGAATTCACAATTAACCAGGAGAAAGGTGTGTGTGTGTTTTTGTGTGTGTGTGTGTATTTGTGTGTATACACACACACACACCGCAAAGTGAGAGTATGCCCTTAACGGACTGGCTAAATCTATAGGAGTTTAGAACCCTAAAATAGTTACTTACTATAGAAGGGAGAAAGACAACATGAGACAGAAGCTGTAGTGGGTTATAATCCCAAAAGAGATTCTGCAAAGATGATTTGGACCATGGACACATTTATAAGGGAAATTTAACCTTGGGGGGTTTGACATAACTTGAATTTCTGACAGAACACAGCAAAGTGGGAGTTCCTACGACCTCCAGTGAGAGTGGGACTATAAGGTTAAACTAGTTCCCATCAGTGCCCTTCCCTGCTCTACTTAGGGAGTGTTTTTATCAGTAGTCTCTCTGCCAACCCCACCTAGTGACCCAGGACCTTATCACTCTATTCACTATATCATATAGATATTCCATGGCATTAAAGAATGATATACTAATATCTGTGGCTTAAATTAATGCCAGGAAATCTGAAGTCCATTCACATTGCTGTGAAGATCCCCAAACTGGCAGATGTTCATGGTCAATATTATGTGATTGAGAATTCAAATGCCTTTTCTTCTGCTTCCTAAACCTTCCCTATAAATGCAAGAAACTAAGAATGTCCTTTTTGAGATCTAGCTGGAGAGTATCAAGAACTGACACTCCCAAATTTCCTCATTCCAGTAGGTTGCTGCCTTTTGCCTCTTCTTGTCTGACTCCTGATAGCTCTCCAATTAGATCTGATTTTTGCTTAGACTTAAGGACTATAAAAGTTTCTGGGCTTTTCATAAAAAGCTGAATAAGTTATCAAACTCTTCTAAGTCTGGCACCATACTTTAGGTACTGATTTCTAATCATTTTCTGGTATCTGACCTTATATTATATTTCCACCTTATTCTGATTCTAACTTTTTTCCCTCTCCTATTGTACATGTAATTTTGACTTTCTCTTTGTTTGAACCTCATGTTTGTGACTTTATTTTGATTTTGCATTGTTGATTCTTTTAAACCAACTATACTTTAACCTGGTTCCTGCCTAGTCTTTCAAGGTTTGTTACAGTTTCTTCACTTCTGGCTGTCAATGTTGAAGTTATCAACCAAGAGAGCAACGGTTGTTAATTGCTTGTCTTGCCAGAGATTTGTTTCCATTTCAAATGCCCTGATGTCCTTTGTTGCAGCTCTGAGACTCAAGTTGCTCTTTGTTATGTAGTCTGTAGATTCTTGGAGCTAATTTTTTGTTGCTCAGTTGTTTAAATCTATAATGACCTCATTTCGGTTGTTTTTTGTTGTTGTTGTTGTTGTTGTTGTTGTTGTTATTTTTGTTTTGTTTTGATTTGATTTTTTTGTTTGTTTGTTTTTTGGCAAAGATACTAGAGTGCTTTGCATTTTATTTTCCAGCTTATTTTATAGATGAGGAAACTGAGGAAAATAAGTTTAAGTGATTTGCTCACAGTCACAGTAAGTATTTGAGGCCAGATCTGAACTTAGTTTTCCTGATTCAAGGGCAGGCGCTCTCTCCATTGTTCCATCTAGCTGTCCTTTCCCATGGTTAAGTAGAAAATGATATTATCCACTAGTTAATGCTCATCAGCTCATCATTATCACTCCTTTTGAATCTCAATAAATCTATAAACATTTATTAAGCTCTTACTTTGTTCTAGGCATGGCGCTAATCTCTAGAGATACAAGACGAGGCAAAAGATAGTCTTTGTCCTCAAGTAGTTTACAATCTGATGGGAGAAACAAAATGCAAAGAAATATATATATATATGTATATATATAATAAATAGGAAATAATTAACAGAAGGAAAGAACTGGAATAAATAGAAATTGGAGGAGACTTCCTGTAAAAAATGAGATGAGATAAAGAGGCCAGCATCACTAGACCAAGTGTACATGTCAGGTTGTTACATAGAAAAAGGCTGGAAAGATAGGGAGAGGCTAGGAACCCTAGATCCTTCCCTCTACTTAAAATGACCCATTCTTATACAGAGTCATCACCAAACAAATGATCTTGGAAACATCTTCCTCACCTCAACGATACCTACATGCATTTGGAATTAGAAGAGGCCTTAGGAACCATCTAATTCAACTTCTTTCTTTTATGAATAAAGAAATGGGGCTCCAGAGACATTAAGTGACTTATAAGTCACATAGGCTTTAATAACCAGAGGAAATCCTGACCCCAAAACCAATACTCTTCCTATCATTTCACACTCTCTTTTCATTAAGTCCAGCTCTGTGTTTCATGTAGTCATTTAATAAATATGTGGAAGTGAATGTAATTTTAAACTCAGAGCAGCCAAAGGCAGGATGTCTCAATTCTCAGTTTTAGTATAATACATTTCTAATGATAAGGTGACATGCAGACTCTGCTTGGTTGTGAATGGTTATTATTACTCTTTTTGCATTAGAAAATATGTAAAATTATGCTCTGCATCTTTATTTTCAGCAGCAATATTTTTTGTAACTTCATTATGTAATCATCTTTTTAAAAAAGATGGAAAAATAAAATAAAATCATTTAGAAGAGGTATGAAAGTGACATGACAACTAATGATGCTAGTATATTGTGGGCTTAGAAATTCAATAAATGCAAATGTGTGTGCTTAGGCAAATTTTCAAAAGCGTATTATTTATCTTCTACTTTATATATAATAGCAAGCCATTTGGAATTTTTACAGTCTTTTGTGATAGACTATATTAAGGCCATTTTTGAAGAAATGGATTTTTAGTCTTTCAAATTGTACAGCACTCAAATCCTTTTATATTAACATGCTGCTGCTCTCAATAGATGTTCCATCACACAACTTTATTCCTTTTCAATCCCTTCCTTCTAAACCTTATGCTCCACTGACTTAGTCTTTGACCTATGATTTCACTACTTCGTAGTAAGTAGTGCTCTGTCTGTCTGTTTAGAAAATGGTATAGAGTACTGATTATTGGTGTACTGAATAACTATGATAACAGACCTAGAATATAAGCCCTTTGCCAAGAGCAGAACCAGGAGCAGAACAGTTACTAGTTTTTTTCTAGGTGTCAAATTTAGAAGGTGCTGAATATGTATTTTTTAATGTTTTATTGATTTTTTCTTTACATCATCATCAATTTTACAGATACACATATGGACCCTGAATGAATGTTTATGTGTGATAAGAAAAATATTTAAACAAAAAAATCCAACACAGTGATTTCATCTAAAAATATATCCCCTATTCTCTCCTACTAGGTCCCCTACCTCTCTGACCTAAGGATGGGGGAAAGAGAGAGGGTGATGTATGTTTCATTATCTGTTCTCTGTAGCCTTCACTGGTTTTTCAATAATCAAAGTGTTTCTTTCATTTACTTTTTTTAAAGTAATTTAAGTATTGTTTTCTGCTTCTGCATATTGTACTTTGTATCAATTCAAGCAAATCTCTCTGTTTGAATTTTTTGTATTAATCATCTCTTGTTGCACAACAGTATTCCATTACATTTATATACTCTAGGTTCTCTCTCTCTATCCTATTTTCCCTCCCCTCCCACAATGTTCTCTAATTAAGTATCTATTTTATTTCAGTTCTTTATACACAAAGGATTTCTATGAATATCTTACTATAGGCTCAACCTTTTTGTTTCTTTTTGTCTTTGATTTCTTGGGTATGATAGAAACAGTCTTTATCTAATTTAAACTGGACTGACTTCTCTTTAAGGGGACAACTTGGCCTAGATATTGAAATGGACAGAAGATTGGGCCCCACATCTGGGTCATAGGGCCTTGGAATCTCTCCGAAAATCTTTTGTGGGTCAGGAGTCCTTTGAGTACTGTTATCTCCCCATTGTGGAGTAGCAAATGTGTTTAAAGATGTGCCCCTACCAAGGCTTGGGGCTGATCTCTACTAGCCTGTCTAGGGAGGTCAGTCACCAGCCGGCTAATAAATGCTTTCAAAATCCAAATTATTTTTGGCTGTCCTGTATTTTCTTGCCTGGGCTATTTCAATATGAGGCATTAAAACCCAGCTTACACAGGTTTGACAGACTCTTTCACTGCCAAAAAAGTTGACATCTTTTTCTGATTGAGTATTATTGCCATGGCAAATGAAAAAGGAAAGGAGTTGTATTTTGAAGTCTTTATATTGTTAAGTAAACTCTTTTTAATTGAATTATGTTGGTCCACAAGTGTTTCATTGAATTTCAATCTTGAGCTTTAATGACTAAACTTAACTGAATCAAGTCCAACCCCCCAAAATTTAATTACAATAGTGGGTTTTTAAAGTGTCAAAAACTATGGACAATTTATTTACATTTTTAGCACAATTCCAAAATCATGAATGATTGGGGCACTGCACAACACCTACCAATAGTTCCTCAATATGCTTCTTTCCAATGCCCCTCCAACATTGATTCTTCCCATCTTTTGGTCATCTTATCCACTCTAATAGGTGAGAGGTGTACCTCAGAGTTTTTAATTTGCAATTCTCTGATTAATAGTGATTTAGAACATTTTTATATAACTATAAAAGCTTTGATTTCTTTGTCTGAAAACTGCCTGTTCATATCCTTTGATTATTTATCATTTGGGGAATCAGTTGTATTTTTATAAATTTACTCAGTTCTCTAAATATTTGAGAAATGGGATCTTTATTAGAGATAATTGTTACAAAATTCTGTGCTCCATCTTCCCCCTACATACACACTTTTCTGTTTTCTATAAAGAAAAACTATAAAGTTTTGGTTGCATTGATTTTGTTTGTACAAAACCTTTTTCATTTTATATAAACAAAATTATCCATTTTACATTTTGTAATTCTTCCTATATTTTCTTTGGTTCCAAATTCTTCTTTTATTCATAAATCTGATACGTAAACTATTTTATACTCGCTTAATTTGCTAATTTTATCATTTTTTATGCATAAATCATTTGCCCATTTTGATCTTATCTTGGTATAAGATCAAAATTGGTATTGGTATGTATATATTTTACCATTTTCTAGTTTTCTCAGCAGTTTCTGTGAAATAATGAGTTTTTGTTTCAAAATCTTAGATCTTTGAGTTTATCATATACAAGATTACTATGGTCATTTCCTATAATGTAATTTAGTCCTAATTTATTCCATTGATCAACCGCTCTATTTCTTAGCCAGTACCAGATTGTTTTGATGATTACAGCTTTTTAATACAGTTTGATATGTGGAATGGCTAAACTACCTTCTTTTGCATTTTTAGTTGATTTTTGTAATGTCCTTGATTTTTTTTTCTTTCAGATGAATTTTGCTATTATTTTTTTCTAATGCTATAGAACAATTTTTAGTAGCTTAATTGGTATGGCACTAAATAGATTAATTTAGGTAAATTTGTCATTTCTGCTATATTGATTTGGCCTACCTCTGAGCAACTGTTTTTCCCCAATTGTTTAGATATAATTTTATTTGTGTGAACAATGTTTTATACTTGTGTTCATATAAGTTTGTCTTGGCAAGTAGACTCCCAAGTATTTTATATTGTTTATGGTTAATTTAAATAGAATTTCTCTATGTCTTGTTGCTGAACTTAGTTATATATAAAAATGCTGATGATTTATTTAATATTTAATATTCTGCAACTTTACTAAAGTTGTTAATAATTTCAAGTAGTTTTTTAATTAGTTCTTTAGGAATTTCTAAGCATAACATCATATCATTTGTAAAGAGGGTTGTTTTGTTTCCTTACTGCCTAATCTAATTCCTTTAATTTCTTTTTGTTCTCTCATTGTTTTAGCTAACATTTCTAGTACAATAGTAAATAATATAAGTGATAATCACATCTTTGTTTCACTTAGATTATATTGGAAAGGGTTCTAGTTTATATTCATTACAGGTAATGCTTGCTTATGATTTTTAGATAAATACTACTTATCATTTTAAGTTAAGTTCCATTTATTGCTATGCTCTTGAGTGTTTTAATATGGGTGCTGAATTTTGTCAAAGGCTTTTTCTCCATCTATTGCAATAATCAGGTGATTTCTGTTGTTTTTGTTATTGACATGGTCACTTATACCAATATTGAAATCTAACTCTGGTATAAATCCCACCTGATCATAGTATATCAATCCTTTTGATATATTGCTGTAATCTCTTCTAGTATTTTATTTAAAAATTTTGCCTAAATATTCATTAGGGAAATTTGCCTATATTTTTCTTTCTGTGTTTTGACCCTTCCTGGTTTAGGTATTAGCTCCATATTTGTGTCATAAAAAGAATTTGGTAGGAATAACTCCACCAATTTTCCTAAATACTTTATGTAATATTGAGATTAATTGTTCTTTAAAAGTTTGCTAGAATTTGCTTG
>JAJPUD010028698.1:2334-14483 GCA_023553655.1 Myrmecobius fasciatus
AAAAGATTTTTGAGGAAGGGAATAGATATAGTATGACAAATTAAGAGGATGTCAGAGTCAAATCAAAATTTTATAGGATTGGAAAAATCTGGGCCCCTTCTAGGGAAAAAAGGAAAAGTCTGTAGAGAAAAAAAAAGAATTAAAAGTAAAAGGGAACTTTTGAATGGAAAAGGTTTATACTTGAAATAGAAGTGAAAGAATAATGAGGAATTGTCCCTGAATAAAAGAAGGACTAACTCTTTCTCAGTAATTGTTGCAGAGACAATATTGAATGATATTGAAGAGTTTTGAAGTGTAGAAAAGAAAAGAAAAGGGAGTCCATTGGGATAGTCTTTCTTTTCCTAGAAAAGTAGTATTCAAAGAGTTCTCTTGCGAGGGAAAGGTGAAGTAGGTGGTAGGGAAAATTACTACTAACTTGTTTAGTTATTTTCTTTTCATTGATAATAAGGAAGGAACTGGGCAATATATTCATAAATGAATCTTATAATCAGATTCTTTTTCAGGTGCACAGTATCTCAGCATTTTCTATCCTTTCTGATTGTACTGAAAAGAAAAGAAAATTCAGTTTAGAGTTGGGAGTAATAAGAATGTTTCAGGAAAAAAGTAAAATTGAAGAAAATTTCATTTGTTTCAAATGCAACAGGCATCAACAAATGCAAATATTTCAAACCATCTTGGTCTGGAAAAGAAATAGAACGTATATACAAGTAAAGTTATAGTTGTCTTTTGTCAATTTATGTATTTTGAAATTGTATTTGTTTCTTTTCTCTTACCCCATATCCATCATTACACACTTCGCTTCATCTCCCCACTCACAGTTATGTCCCTCCTTGTAAGTGATACACACACACACACACACACACACACACACACACACATTTATACAGAGAATTAAGGAACAGAAATCAACAATTTAGCCTTTTCAAAGAATGCTTGCAATTCTCTACCTCCAGTCTGTCATGTTTGAATTTGAACAAAAAGATAAGCTGAGATATGTCTCCGAGAAGGATAATAATGTTAATAAATGGATCAACATTTTATTTCTAATTAATGTCAAAAGAAGAGCAAGATGACAGTTATTCATTAACACATTTTAGGGCATAGAAAACAAAAAAAAAGAATTGGGTAGGTGACATCATGGGATTAAGAACGTTTTGACTGGTTACAGAACTGAAGTGCAGGGAATATGATGATTGGTTGGAAGTTTGGTAAATAGGGCTACCAATGACCTTATTCTCTCATAAGAATAAGAAATGCTCTTTATTTGGGTAAAGGTGTAAGAGTGCCCCAAACTTTTAGACAGGAAATTTGTCGTGCTTGACAGATAGCTTGTTGATGTAGGGAACTTAAGCCCCATTCCCTTGCAATTTCTGATGCAGCTAAATTCTCTAAAACAAGAATATTTCAGCGATTAGCAGGGAACCCAGATTTCTAAAACTAAGCCATAACAAACCAGCTCACTTCTGAAATGGTATCAGAGATGAAGAACCATGATTTAAGTAATTCTAGGACAAAAGCAGTTATAGGACAAGGTTCTAAATAGATCAATCAATAAATAGCACAGAATCAGTCTTAATCTTTTTAAGTCCATCCACTCTCTACTAAATAGTGATATGCAGTATTTCTTCATAGGTCTTTTGAAGACATGATTTGTTATTATTTTGATACAACATCTGAGGTCTTTCAAAGTTGTTTCTCTCATCATGATTGTTGTGGTTGTCATACTAATTTTTCTAGGGAATTTGTTCTATATCTGTTAAAAGTGTTTCCACATTACCCCAAAGCAGTCATAATCATCATTTCTTATGTTATAATAATTTGGCACTAGCTTTCTATATCAAAGTTTACTCAGTTATTCTGCAATTGAAAGATACAATAGATAAATAGAATATGGTTATAATAAATTAAAAAATAGATTTCTATTTTTTTTACCTAGTATTACTGAGGTTCCCATGGGTAATTTTCTATAAGACTTTGGGCTGGACTATGTAGGCTAAGGAATGCCCTTATAATAATACCAAGTTCTAGAAGCACAGTAAAATGAGAAGTCTCAGAATCCATATTTTTCATTTCTCTTCTTTTGCAATTTTGGAGAACAAGTGTCATGTGGAAAAGCAGGTCTTTCCTCAAAATCAGTTAGTATGTACTTTATAATATCTTGTTGAATTCAGGAATCACAAAATATGTTCTATTTCTTTGAAAAGGGTAAACAAAGTTGGTTAGTTGGGAGAAGGGCATTAACACATTTGGATATAATCTTTGCTTTAATAAAAAAAAAAGGCGGCCATGGTGGAAATCATATTATCATCTTTATTTTTGCCTAATTTTTTACTTTAGCACTATGGCAAAATTGTCTAATCACACAGTACTCTTGGTTCTTGAAAAATTGGAAGAAAATAAATCTGTTCATATTTTCTTTGCTTATTGGCCTCCTGCCACAGTGCATAGGAAAGTATGGGATTACGATGGTAGGAATGACATGTGGGAGGTGGTCAGTGAATGATTCCTGAAAACATCAGTAGACATATCTGACTCTTAGTTCTGTAGTCTTTTTAAATCTCTTTCCTCTCCCCTGTCTAATAGGTACTCTTTTCAAGATATGTCTGGAGATAACTGCTCTGCTGTGACTGAAATCATTCTTTTGGGGTTAACAGATGATCCAACCCTTCGTGTCATCCTCTTTGTGATATTTCTAGGTGTCTATGTTATCACCTTAGTTGGTAACCTTAGTATAATCATGTTGATCAGAAATAGCTCCCAACTTCACACTCCAATGTATCTTTTCCTTAGTCACTTGGCTTTTGTGGATTCTGCATTTTCCTGCTCTGTCACCCCTGTAATGCTCAAGAGTTTCCTTGTGGACAAAACCCTAATCCCATTGGAATGCTGTGTGGCTCAATTTTTCTGGGGTGCCGCCTTTGGGACAGCTGAATACTTCCTGCTGTCTGTGATGGCCTATGATCGATATATGGCCATCTGCAATCCACTACTTTATTCCATCAAAATGTCTCCTAAGGTCTGCACTCTGTTACTCATCACATCCTATCTGGGTGGTTGTGTAGGCTCTTGGACTTTCATTGGTTGTATATTGAATCGGTCCTTCTGTGGACCCAATAAAATTAATCATTTTTTCTGTGATTATTCACCACTTTTGAAACTTTCCTACTCTCAAAATAATCTTGCTGATATTTTACCTTCTGCTTTTACTGGGTTAGTGATTATGATTACAATGTTAGTTATCATAATTTCTTATGCATATATTCTTTTCTCTGTTCTGAAGATAAGTTCTACTGAGGGGAGATCCAAAGCTTTCTCAACTTGCACCTCTCACCTTACAGCAGTCACTCTCTACTATGGGACCACTACTTTCATTTATGTGATGCCTAAGTCTAACTACTCAGAAGATGAGAATAAAGTGGTCTCTGTTTTCTACCTTGTAATGATCCCCATGTTGAACCCCCTGATCTACAGTCTAAGGAACAATGAAGTAAAAGAGGCCCTGAAGAAACTGATGAATAGGAAACGTTTTTTTTAAGAATTCAACTCAATACAAAAAGTATATACTATATCTCTGGCATTGCAGTAACTCTCAGGGATATAAGAAAAAAAGAAAACTGCCTTTTCCCATAAGAAATTATTATTTTATTGATAGGATTGTTAGGATTAAAGGATATGAATACATGTATTTTTTAAAAAGTAGATTTTTTAAAGATCTTTAAAAATTTTAAAGCTTTTTATTTTTAAAACATTTGCATGGATAATTTTTCTTTTTTCTTTTTTTTAATTAAAGCTTTTTATTTGCAAAACCTATGTAGGGATAGTTCTTCAAAACTGACCCTTACAAAGCTTTTCATTACAGATTTCCCCCCCTAGTCCCTTCTTCTCTCCTAGATGGTAGGAAGTCCACTACATGCTAATTATATTAAAATACTTGACAAATCAAATATATGTATACATATTTCCACACATCTTGCTGTGCAAGAAAAATTGTATCTACAAGAAAAAAAATCTGAGAAAGGAAACCCAATGCAAACAAACACCGATAGAGAGCATGAAAATATTATGTTGTGGTCCACATCTCATATCCCAGGCTCTGGGTGTATATGGCTTTCTTTAACGAACAATTGGAACTGGTTTGAAACATTTCATTGTTGAAGAGAGCTATGCTCTCAGAATTGATAATCATATAGTCTTGTTGTTGCCGTATATAATGATCTCCTGGATTTGCTCATTTCGCTCACCATCAGCTCATGCAAGTCTCTCCAGGCCTCTCTGAAATCATCCTATTGGTCATTTCTTACAGAACAATAATATTCCATAACATTCACATACCATAATTTATTCAGCCACTCTCCAATTGATGGGCATCCATTCAGTTTCCGGTTTCTAGCCACTACAAAAATGGCTGCCACAAACATTCTTGGACATGTGGGTCCCTTTCCTTCCTTTAAGATCTCTTTGGGATATAAGCCCAATAGAAACACTGCTGGGTCAAAGGATATGCACAGTTTGATAACTTTTTGAGGGTAGTTCCAAATTACTCTCCAGAAGGGTTGGATCCATTCACAGTTCTACCAACAATGTATCTAGTGTCACAGTTTTTCCACATCCCCTCCAACATTCATCATTATCTTTTCCTGTCATTTTAGCCAATCTGACAGGAGTGTAGTGGTACCTCAGAGTTGTCTTAATTTGCATTTCTTTGATCAATAGTGATTTGGAGTACCTTTTCATATGACTAGAAATAGTTTTAATTTCATCATCTGAAAATTGTCTGTTCATATCCTTTGACCATTTATCTATTGGAGACTGGATTGAATTCTTCTAAATATGAGACAATTCTCTCTCTATATTTTATAAATGAGGCCTTTATCAGAACCCTTAAATGTAAAGATGACTTCCTGATTTATTGCTCCCCTTCTAATCTTGTCTTCATTAGTTTTGTTTGTACAAAAACTTTTTAACTTAATATAGTCCAAATTATCTATCTGGTGCTCAATTAAGAGTTCCAATTCTTCTTTGGTCATAAATTTATTCCATCTCCACAGCTGTAAGAGGTAAACTATCCTGTGTTCTTCTAATTTGCTTATAATATCACTCTTTATATCTAGATCATGAACCCATTTAGATCTTATCTTGGTATGTGGTATTAGGTGTGGGTCAAGCCCTAATTTCTTTCACACTAGTTTCCAATTTCCCCAGCAGTTTTTGTCAAATAATGAATACTTATTCCAGAAGCTGGTGTCTAAAAAGTAGATTTTTAAAGTCATGAGTTAAAGTTGTCAATTTAAATATTGACTGGAAATGTCTGAAAATACGAGCAATATTTCAGAAACAGAAATGTCTTAGCTTTTCAGAGAAGGAGGGAAACATGTCTTCTTATTGCTCTGTTTTGACTTAGTGTTTTTTTTTTTTTTGGTGGGTGAGAAACATTCTGGCAACACACATTTTCTTTTCCTGTATGAGAGTCATTCCTTGCATTTACATTCTTATGGTCCTTGTGTTCACTGATTCTACTGTCATTAGTCTGTATCAGATCATGGAAATCTATATTTTTGTCTTAATCATATTTGTTGTTGTTGTGATTCTTTTAATAACACTGTAACCTTCCATTGTATACATATGTAACAATTTGTTTAGCATCCCTCAATCACTGCCCATAAGCTTTGTCCCCAGTTTTTGCTACCTTCAATTTTTGCTATAAACATTGTGATCTATGTGGGGGACTTTCTTTTTATCAGTCACAACATTTGTGGCATGATAAACCTGAAAAAATATATTCTTTTTTTTCCTATGGGGATAGCTTTTTATGGGAAGTGGAGAGGGTGAAATACTAGAAGAAATGTAGTTCATGCAAAATAAAAAATAACTAAAAAGAATGGTTTTTTAAAAAGTCTCCACAATCTGTCCTTTTCCTACCTTTTCATTCTTACTCTTTCTTCCCATCCATATAGTGTCCAGTTTAGCTATAGTGGACTATTTATCTTTGCCACATTTGACACTCTTCTTTGTCTTCACATTGGCTGTCTATCTAACAACCCTGTAATGTTTTGCTTGCCCTCATTTGCCATTTAGTTTCCCTGGTTTTCCTGGAGACAGTTCATATCTACTTTCTGCCAGCATTTTTTCCTTTCTAATCAACTGTAGCTTCCTTTTCAAAAGGACCGTTCATCTACTCCATGATTTGTATGGACATAGTTATTTGCATGGCATCTCTCCCATTTTAATGGGACCTCATAGAAGAACCAGACTTTTAAATTTTTTAAATTTTTGCTTTTTCTTGCATTTCAATTCCTTAACATTCTTGTTGACTTGGTCATCCTTTCTTTTTTTTTGGATGCTCTCTAGATTTTTGATATTTTCTTAGTATGAGGAGGGCAAAACCATTCTGGAGAGCAATTTGGAACTATGCTCAAAAAGTTATCAAACTGTGCATACCATTTGACCCAGCAGTGTTTCTACTGGGCCTATATCCCAAAGAGATTTTAAAGGAGGGAAAGGGACCCACATGTGCAAGAATGTTTGTGGTAGCCCTTTTTGTAGTGGCAAGAAACTGGAAATTGAAAGGATGCCCATCAATTGGAAAATGGCTGAATAAATTATGGTATATGAAAGTTATGGAATATTACTGTTCTGTAAGAAACGACCAGCACAATGATTTTAGAGAGGCCTGGAGAGACTTACATGAATTGATGCTGAGTGAAATCAGCAGAACCAGGAGATCATTATACACATCAACAAGAGTATAAGATGAACAATTCTGATGGACATGGTTCTCTTCAACAATGATGTGATTTAAACCAGTTCCTATTGTTCAGCAATGAAGATAGTCATATACATCCAGAGAGAGGCCTGTGGGAACTGAGTGTGGACCACAACACAGCATTTTAATGCTTTCTGTGAATATTTCCATGCATTTTGTTTTCCTTCTTAGGTTGTTTTTTTCTCCTCTTTCTAGATTTGATCTTTCTTTTGCAGTAAGATAACTGTATAGATATATTGGATTTGTCATATAATTTTTCATATTTAGCATGTATTAGATAACTTGTCATCTCAGGGTGGGGGTGGGCGGAAGGAGGGGAAAAGCTTGGAAAAAAAGTTGTTTGCAAAGGTCAATGTTGAAAAATCACTCATATGTTTTGTAAATAAAAAGCTTTGAATTAAAAAAAAAGTATGAGGAAGGTAAGACTGAAAATAGCTATTTTGTGTCTTGTCTTATTATGTCCAGAAATCCTAATTTCTGATAATCATAATCCAGAAATTCCTAATTTTATAAATCATCTTTTATTTTCCAATAAAAATTTGTTTTTTAAAATTTTATTTTCCATCCTCCTATTCTCCCATATTCACTCAAAGAAAATGGAAACAATTGGATATAGACTATACATAAACAGTCATGCAAAACCTATTACCATATTAGTTATGTTATCAAAGACAGCATAGACACCCTCCCAAAAACCCTTAAGAAAAATAAAGTTTAAAAGTTCATGTTTTGATAGGTACTCAGACTCCACCAGTTTTTTCTCTTGAGGAGTGTAGCATTTTTCATCAAAGTCTTTCTGAATTATCTTAGGTTATCATATTACTTAGAATAGGAATAGTTATTCACATTTCATTATTGCACACAATTGCTCTTAATATTCTCCTATTTTTGTTCACCGTACTTAGCATCAGTTCCTTTAAGTCTCTCCAGATGTTTTTTGAGACCATCCTGCTCCTCTTTTCTTAGACAATGTTATACTGCAACTTGCTCAGTCATTTCCTAACTGATGGGCATACTCGCAATTTCCAATTTTTTGCCTCCACCAAAAACCATGTAAATATTTTTGTACACATGTCTTTCTCTTTTTCTTTGATCCCTTCAAGTACAAACTTAGTTGTATTTCTGGGTTCATGATTATGCACAGTAGAATAGCCAAATAGAACTCAGAAATAGTTCCAAATTGCTCTGCAAAATGATTAGATAAGTTCAAAACTCTGTCAACAGTGCATTAGGGTCCAATTTTCTCACACAACCTCCAAGATTTGTCTTTTTTCTTTTCTGTCATATTAGCCAATTTGATAGGTGTAAGGTCCTGCAGTTGTTTTTAATTTGCCTTTTCTTTTCTTTTTTATTAAAGTTTTTTATTTCTAAAACAAATACACGAATTTTTTCACTTTGACCCTTGCATAGCCTTCTTAATTTTCCCTTCTTTCCTCCCGCCTCCTCCCCTAGATGACAAGCAATCCAATATATTAGACATATTAAAATATGTGTTAAATACAACATATGGAAACATATTTATACAATTCTCCTGCTGCACAAGAAAGTCAGATCCAAAGGGGAAGAAAATGAGTAGGAAAACAAAATGGAAGTGAACAAAAAAAGAGTGAGAATGTAATGTTATATTGAACACAGTATAATATTGCTATTGCCGTGTAGAAGTATCTCCTGGTACCGCTCATTTCACTTAGCATTAGTTCATGTAAGGTTCTCCAGGCCTCTCTGAAATCATCCTGCTAATTGTTTCTTATAAAACAATATTATTCCATAACATTCATATACCATGTCTTATTCAGTCATTCTCCACCTGATGGACATCCACTCAGTTTCCAATTTCTTGCCACTACACAAAAGGGCTACCTTACTACAGAATTCTTTTACTTTGCCTTTCTCCATTTCCTAGTGATTTAGGGCTTTTCTTTTCATATGCTACATATACCTTTAATTACTTCATTTGAAAATTGATTGTTCATATCTTTTGATCATTTATCAAAAGGGAAATGGTTCTTTTGTATTTATAAATTTAATTGCTTTCTCCATATTTGAAAAATAATTCCTTTATTTTAGAAACTTCTTTCAAATGTTTTTCCACAGTTATCCATGCTAACTGTATTGTCCTCGTGTTTATTCTATGCTCTCTCTCTCTCCTTTCATCTTGTCCCTCCTTAGAAGTATTTTCCTTCTGGCTACCTCCACTGCCCTCCCTTAGATCAGCACATGCCACTTCTCTTATCCTTTTACACTCTTACTTTCCTGCAGAGAAAGATAGCCTTTTTTTTCCAATTCAGTATGCATGTTGTTCTTCCATTGAGCCAATTCCAAAGAGAGCAAGATTTAAGCATTCCCTGCCACCTACCTCATCTTCTCTTCCACTGTAATAGCTCTTTCTTGCCCCTTTCATATGAATGCTTTCTTTTCCTTTCCCTTTGTCCAAGTGCATTACTCTTCCTCAGGCCTTAAATTTATCATCCTATCATATTCAAATCACATCTGTGTCCTCTGTCTCTATATACTCCTACCTGCCTAAAAGCTGGGTAAGAAATGAAGAAGAGAATGGCTTCTTTTATATCATTAAAAAAAATGAGTCGGGTAGAAGATCTAAGCATTTCGGGAAAAAATAAGAGAAGCAACTACTATTTACTTTCACTTTGAGTCAATCAATGATCAGGTGGAACTTGGCCTGGGAGGTATTGTTGCTCAATTAATAAAAACTAAACAGAGGTTGGTTTAAAGCGTGGTCCTAGTTCTTTCCCAAAGTTATCTTGTTGATTTTCAGTTACATTTCTACCCTGAAGTTTTTTGATTTTTATCTATGTAAGATGGGGAGGAAAAGTCCCTATTTTGGAGAGATTTCTTCCTGAAAGAAATCGTGACATATAATGGAAATAACTTGAAGAAATATAGACCAAATAGAGAAATTCTATAACTAATTTATACACATTGTAAAGAGGAACCTCTTTGATTAGATATTCAATTAGAATTGTGGCTAATTTGAAAAGTTTTTTTAATCAGTGATGGTCATTAACTTGGCTTAGGCACTTTCTGGGCTTGCTGACCTTGTGCATGGAAGCTCCACAGTCTAATGAGGGCCTGAGGCTGTGGAACATGTGTCAGACCCTCCATTTCCCAAAACTAGCATAAAACCAGGGAGTGCATAACCCATCCTATATGTGTATGATTATAATTTTATATATATGTGTGTAACATATATACACACGTACATATTATGTATTCATAAATATATCTGTACTTATTTGTAATTTTCTTGTGCAAGAAATAGACAATAAAGCAGTATTAAGAATAAAGTAAAAAATACACAATAGAGAACCATACAAAATCTACAAGGAAGGAAAGAGAAGGACAACTTTG
Organism: Myrmecobius fasciatus; assembly: GCA_023553655.1. Lineage (NCBI taxonomy): Eukaryota > Metazoa > Chordata > Mammalia > Dasyuromorphia > Myrmecobiidae > Myrmecobius > Myrmecobius fasciatus. The sequence continues at coordinate 12,467 of JAJPUD010028698.1, forward strand.
AAAAATATGTGTAGTACATATTATACAGGCTTTTTTGAAAGGGAAAGTGGTTGTTTAATATTTTGAATCCTCTCATGTTCTGTTGTGTACTTTGAAAAATAAATAAATTATAAACAATTAAAAATAATAAAAATAATTTGCAAAAATGACCAAATAATTCTAGCTTTTGTTTCATCTTTTAGACAGAAACCATCAGCATTTCTATATATTATAAAGTGTTTTAGGAAGAGAATGAAAGAGAAATTCCATGTAAAATAACTGCAGATAATAAAAATATTTGGAAGTCTACAGGCAAAATAAATACTGGAACTCTATAAACAATGTTTCAAGTAATTAAGTCAGAAATAGAAAAAAAATAGAAATATTAATTGGTCATGAGCATCCTGATTCAATATAAGAGAAATGACAATTCAACCTAAATAATTTACTTACTGAATACAGAATGGGACCAGTGGAAGATTTCTGAATAGGTCAGACTAATCATGTGATTCCGATTCCCAGAGGTCTGCAGAGCTGGAAGACCAAGTCTTGGATCTAGGTTACAGGAAGTCACATGATCTCTAGTCCTAGAGGTCTCTAAAGGTAAGACCCTCAGTCAGCTACAGGAATGATGTAACTCACAGGAAGTAGACCATATTGGTGAGCACTGGTCAAAGATGGTTGCTTCTTTTTAGTCTATCCAATGAAAAGAGTTGATTCTTTTGCTATTTAACCAGTTTTCCTGTTTCCAGTTTGTCAGGGCAAGCACATGTTGGGAGCTGGGATTTCTAATAGGTGTGCTTGGGCCTCTCCCAGCAGGCACTAAATAAATGCTTTCTTTTTGTACCTGATCATGTCTCTGATTAGTTTATTTGGGGAAGGGCATCTAGTACTTGTCCCACAGAGTGTGGGAGCTTGTCTGGGATCTGTGGCTTCCCAGAGAGATGGCTGGGATTCTGATTCAAGGCAGGAGATAGGTTGGGTTTTCTCTAACCATTCTTGAGTTCAGATTCTCAGCCTCCCTTTGTGAAGTATGGGCAAAGGAGAGATACTTAGATACAAACAGAAGCACAAGTCTCCAATTAAGAAGAGGCATGAAGATAAGAATTAGCCAGGTAACTTATGCATAAGTAATCCAGGGAAGGTACTGTCTGTGTCCTTGGGATGTCCTTAGGTGGCAGTGAGCCCTGGGATCATCAAAGCTTGTTTTTCCAGTGTCAAGGGGTAAGCCAGCAAGAAAGTCTTGTTAATGACACAGAACAGGGTTGGATGACAAGGTATGAAACTCCTTCTGAACTTGAAGATCCAACTCAAGAGTTCAGCTCTCTGTATTACAGTAGGTCAAGTTATGAGATCTCCCCAGAGAAATTTGGAGATCCAGCATCAAGGAGTAGCCCTAATAGTGGACCCTAAGATCATCAAAGGGAGGGAATAGTCCAACTCAAATCTTTGGAGCAAAAAAAAATAGTGCACTTAATGAAATATATTTGTTGAGTGTGGTATTCTTCCATGTAATTTTTGTCTGTGTTTGTAGCCTTGTGCAGAATGTCTGTGTCATGTTTGTTTTGTGAACTAGAATTTGTTAAAAAGAGAAAAAGGCCTGACTTTGGCCCAAGTTGGAGCTGCAGGAAAATTGTTGAGAGTGATGAATGAGGGAATTAGGAACTGGTCAATTGAAAATTCCAAAGTGCTTAGCATAAAGCAAATGCTATATGAGTGTTAACTTCTTCATTGGATTTAATTGCTTCATATTTGGTACCTTTATATGGGTTTTTAGATGTGACCAACATACAATAGTAACATAGAGATAAAGGAATTTTATGTGTGTGTGTGTAAGGTAGTTTGGAAGCAATTCAATTAAATTGGGACCTCCTGGAGGATGATAGTGCATAAATATGATAGTACAAGAAGTTTTATATAAATGTATATAAATTGCACTGACTTTGGGAATTTTTTTAAATTATATGAGACAATCACTATTAAATTGTATGTGCTAGAATGGTGAATTCGTTTACTTTAAGTACAAGGTCTTAGAAAT
>JAJPUD010028699.1:0-14483 GCA_023553655.1 Myrmecobius fasciatus
CAAGGTTCTTTTTTTCATTGTGACTTTCAGGGAGTCCAATAATCCTTGGATTGTCTCTCCTGGATCTGTTTTCCAAGTCAGTTGTTTTTCCTAGGAGATATTTCATATTTTCTTCTAATTTTTCATTTTTTTGTTTTTGTTTGACTGATTCTTGAAGTCTTATTGAGTCATTCATTTCAATTTGTTCAATTTTAATTTTTAAGGTATTATTTCCTTCAGCTATCTTTTTTAGCTCCTTTTGTAACTGGCCAATTGAATTTTTTGGTTCATTGCATTCTTTTTCCATTTTGCCAATTTTATTTTTCAGTGAATTGTTTCTTTTTGCAATTCACAAATTTTGTTTTTCAGTGAATTGTTATCTTTTTCCAATACACTATTTTTATTTTCTATTGAGTTGGTGACTTTTTCCCATTCTCCAATTTTGTTTTCCAGTGATTTGTTGTCTTTTACCAATTCATTTTTTTTATTTTCTTGTGAGTTGGTGACTTTTTCCATTTCACCAATTTTGTTTTTCAGTGAATTGTTGTCTTTTTCCAATTCACCAATTTTGTTTTTCAGTGAATTGTTGTCTTTTTCCAATTCACCAGACTTATTTTCCAGTTTTTCACATCTCTGTTGCAGGGTGATATTTCCTTCTTGCCGCGCTCTCAATTTATTTCCCCAATCTTCTTCTAGCTCTCTTTTGAGATTCTTTATGCCGTCTTCCAGGTAAGCCTTCTGAAAGGGAGACCAGCTTAAGTCCACCTTTGTGGCTTTATCTGGGATTGTTTTCAGAATCTCAGGATCTGGGGACTTCTCTAGTTTCTCTCTGTAAAAGTTGTCTATGGTGAGAGCTCTCTTCTTCTTGCTCATGATGTTTAACTGAGGTATCAGTCACCAGCAGGGAATTCTGCAGCAGCAGCAGCAGCAGCAGCAATTTCAATTTGCCCTGGGGCAATTTGCTGAGTTGTCTTCCTGTCTGGGGCTGATCTGGCTAGATCCCCACTATGACCACACTTTCAGCTGCTCTCAATCCACCGTTTATCAAAGGTAGACCTTCCAAATCACCTGCCCCCAAGCAGAGCAAAGTTGCCCAAGCGTCTCCCAGGGACTTCCTGGCGGCCTAAAATCTTCTGGTCCTTCGAGACCCAGACTTGTACCCTGGCTGCGCCCTGTTGTCTGAGGGCTGGGAGCTGCTCGATCCCCTGCCCATCTAAAACTGACCTCAGAATTTCTTTCAAAGTAGATATTTGATAGAAGTGTGTTGTAGTCCAAGTGTTTGGTGGCGCCCTCACTCCAGAACCAATTCAGAGGCTCAATTTGTCTGGGTCTGAGGGAAAGTCTCAGGAGCTCACAGAGGACGTGGTCTGCAGTTTGCCATCTTGGCTCCACCCCCTCATTTCTAAAATATATAGAGAACTAATTCAAATTTACAAGAATTCAAGCCATTTTCCAATTGATTAATGGTCAAAGGATATGAAGAGGTAATTTTCAAATGAAAAATGAAAACCATTTCTAGTTATATGAAAAGGTGTTCTAAATCATTATTGATCAGAGAAATTCAGATTAAGACAACTCTGAGGTATCACTACACACTTCCCAGATTGATTGAAATGACAGGAAAAGACAATGATTAATGTTGGAGGGATTGTGGGAAAACTGGGAATACATAGTCGGTGGAGTTGTGAACTGATTCAGTCATTCTGGAGAGTAATTTAGGACTATGCTCAAAGAAATATCTAACTATGAATACCCTTTATTCCAGCTGTGCATTCTAAAAATATCATAAAGAATGGAAAGGAACCCACATGTACAAAAATGTTTGTGACAGCCTTTTTTGTAGTGACAAGAAACTGATAACTTAGTGGATGTCCATGAATTGGAGAATGGCTGAATAAATTATGAATGTTATATAATTTTATAGTTGTATAAGAAATGATTAGCAGGATGATTTCAGAGAAGCCTGGAGAGACATGAACTAATGCTAAGTGAAATCAGCACAACCAGGAGATCAATATTTATGGCAACAATAAGATTATGTGACGATCAATTCTGGTGGAAATGACTCTCTTTAATAATGCAGTGATTCAGATCTGTTCCAGTGGTCATGTGAAGAAGAAAGCCTTCTGTACCCAATGAGAGGACAGTGAGAACTTAATGTGGACCACAACACAGTATTTTTACTCTTTTTGTTGTTGTTTGCTTGCATTTTATTTTCTTATTTTTTTTTTCCTTTTGGATCTGATTTTTCTTGTACCACATGATATTTGTGGAAATATGTATAGAGGAATTGCACATATTTAACATATATTGGATCATTTGCTGACTGGACAAGGGGGGAATGGAGGGGGAAAATTAGAGCACAGGGTTTCTAGGGGTGAATGTCAAAAATTATCCATGTGTATATTTTGAAAATAAAAAAGCTATAATTAAAAAAAAAAGACTATTGCAACAATACAGCTAGTGAGGTAATGAATTCCATGAAAACTATGATGGCTATATGAGTGAAAATAAAGCAATGTATAGGAAAACTATTGTAATAGTAGAAGATTTGCCAATAGACAAATAGGACAGAGACTTAGGGGACAGCTACAACTAGTCAATGAATTAAAGTGGATAGAATCATGCAAGGGCTCAGTCAGGAATACCTGAGTTCAAATCTGCCGCAGACTTGGACTAACTATGGGATTGCAAGCAAGTTACTTAGCCTCTGTCTGCCTCAATTTCCTTATTTACAAAATGGTAATAATAATAATTCTTACCAACCCCCCAGATTATTGTGAAAATAAGATGAGATGAATTTTTTGTAAAATACCTTGGTTTTTATAATTTGATGATGTGATAATGATCCCGTCAAGATTGCTCAAATTCCAAAAGCCAAGGTTAGCCTTCTGAATTGCATATAGCCTACTATATTTATAATAGTACTATTTACAATGTACCTAGAATTGAGACTACATGCAAATTGGACACATAATTACAATTATCCAACATGTACTTGCAATTTCTATCTTTGTGTATACATATTCAAGTTTTGGCCCAATTCTTTCTGTCCCTGCCTTTGAAATTGGTCTGGGACAGAGGGTAAATAGGAATTCAAAAATGAATAGACAATCAGGATATAATTACAATTGCCTGACTGTACTAATCCCACAGAAAATGACCTGACAGTCTTTGTAGTTGTACTCTAATATCACAATACTCATAAACAATTGATTTGCATGTTTACATGGTAATGAGAAGCAGCTATCTATGTAAGTGACAATACCCTAGTCATATGTGTATTCATAATTAAGTCTTTAAAGACTAGATGTGCATAGAGTACATTGATTTTTCCACTTTAGAAAAATGCGTTCATTGCTCAAACTTGTACTTTTGTGTTCACATTTGAATCATAAGCAATAAGATTCAAAGAAAATAAGATTAGATTCTTCCACTTGGGCAGAGAATGAATAACAAAGAAAGAAAGAATTATGGAGTAAAACACAATGAATAGGAATACTGAAACTGAACATTTATAGTTTTAATTGATGACCCTTTGAAGCAATGAACACTTCTCAGATTTTTAGAATTTTAGAGGAGAAAGCTACTTTCAAAGAGAGTGAGGATTCTCCTACCACTTATATAAGAGATTTTGTCTTCTTGGGCCACAACTCTTATATCTTTTCATTTTCCTTCCTAAACTTTGGCATAAAGAGCTTGAATATAACTTTGAAATTTCCATCCCATCAAGAGATTCTAAGAGTTTTCCATCTGTCCTTGCCTAAGGCCCAAATATCATGTGGTTTGCATGTAGGCCCTCTTGAAATGCACTATTCTAATTCCAACAGTTTTCTGAGAGCTACTTTGAGTGCTATCATTGAGTCCAATATATTTATCAGCATTGTTATTTGCAATGAAAGGAGTAGGGATATGGCTTTTGATTTCATTGATGAAAGAAGAAAGGAAACACATTTCATTGATGAGAGAAGAAAGGAAACACATAACCCTACTCAGAGTCAGGACTGTGCTTAGAGCATTTATGAATATGATCTGATTGAATCCTTATCACACTATAGGAGAAAAGTGCTAACATCAACCTCTTTTACATTTGAGGAAAATGAAACACAAGTTTGATTATTTGTTCAAGGTCACACAGCTAGTATCTAAGGTAGGATTTGAACCTGATCTTCCTGACTCCATCAGCTACATGGATATGAGATAAAAGACTCAATTTTCTATGTTTCTTGTTATGGTCTTAAACACTTCCTAGCTGTGTCATCTTGGGAAAATCACTTAACCCTATTTGCCTTAGCTAATTAATCTATAAAATGAACTACTCTGATATCTTTGGCAATAAAATACCAAGTAAGGTCATGAAGAGTCAAACGCGATTGAAAAACAATTGAATAACAACAATTTCCTTAGTTCTGACTTTGTACTTTATTGACTGCCTTTGTGGTATTCCTGGATGAATAAACTCTCTGTACAAATGCATGTTGGGAATTTGAATGGAGAGCTCTGTACTTGAAATGGAAGCTCAAGTAGTTTCTTTAAATGACAAGTAGGTCAATATTAGTGACGATGCAGCATTTAAACTTAGAAATGTATTAATGCTACAGACTGGTCCTTTCACATGAATTAGAAATTCTAATAGAATACTCTTCATCCTAAATCATCACATTAAGTCATGGAAGATTCATACAATGGTGATTAATATTCCTGAGGCTGACAGCTTTTTGCAAATAATAATAAGGCATGTTACTGCAAAAGCACATATCCAACAGATATAGAGTGCTAGATTTAGAACGGGAAGTTCTTTAGAGTTTTATATAAAAACATTTCATTTTCCAACTGAAGTAGTATAATCCAGAGAATTTTGCTGACTTTCCCAACATATCAATCAACCATCAAATACTTACTAAGAACCTACTACCTGCTTTATATTAGGTGTTGAGGTTACAAATACAATAAATGAAACAATTCCTACTTGACAATGTTAACATTCTGAGGGAAAGACAATCATCAATATAATTATATCCAAAATGCATATGAAAAGAATAAATCTGTAGCAGTCAATTACAAGGTTTGACAGGGAATATATTAGTATTTGAGGAAACTAGACTTCAAGTAAAAGGTGGTACTTGGGCTGCATTTTGAGATAAGAGGAGTACCAGTTTTAGAGTTAAGAATCACACTCAGGTCCCTCACCCTAAAATCCAATGCATTCTATTGACTCCCCAAGCCAAGCTCTAATCAAAATAGTCAAAAAAGTTAGCCAAAATTTGTTTATGGCAATTCATTGTTTTCATTATTAATACCCATGCTCCTTGAAGAAAACCAGGGTTCTTAGGGTGACAATGATAACCACTCTGATTGAGGAAGAAATGTGTTCCTGTTTAGGATATACATGTTACTAGTATCCACTGAAGTTCTCTTTTTATTTTATTTGTTTTAATTTTCAATTATCAAGAGTTTTTATCCCCCCTCTCATGTCTCCCTATTAAAAAATCCTTTTAGAAAATAAGCAGCATCAAATAAAACAGATTCCCACAATGAGTAAATCCAAAAATGCACTTCTAATTCTGCATATTAGGTTACAACCTCTCAGTTAAGAGGCAGGTACCATTCTCTATCATTGGTCATCTGAAATCATTGTAGGTCTGTGCAATGATTGAAATTCTTGAATCTTTCAAAACTTTTTTTCTTTCATTCAGTATTGATATTATAGAGTCAAATGTTTACAAGAGCAGTTCTTATATCTCCTTATATCACTCTTCAAAGATACCAAGAAAGGGGACCTTCCCCTCCATCTATCAAAATGTACCTGCCAATTCTCTTTTATTTCTCCTTTATGCTTGCTTATCTATTAAATTCAACAAACATTTATTAAATACATACCTATATTAAATATCTGGGCAACTAGATAGCCTATCAGATAGAGTGCCAGGAAGTCTGGTGTCAGGAAGATTTATCTTCCTGAGTTGAAGTCTGGCTTCAGATACTTACCAATTGGGTGACCCTGAGAAAGCCACTTAACCCCATTTGCCTTGGCTTCTTCATCTATAAAATGAGCTAGGGAAGAAATAGCAAACCAATTCAGTATCTTTGCCCAAAAAGTCCCAAATGGAGTTACAAAAAGTTACATATGACTGAAACAAGTGAACAACAACAAAATACCTACAATATACATTGCTCTATTCCAGCTGTATCAATACAAAACCCTGTCCCACTCTTATATGTCCTTAAATTCTACTGAGAGGATAAAATAAGTACACAAATAAATACAAAGTAGATACAAAGCAGGACAAAATAATTTTAAGAGGGAGGGAAGACTAGTATCTCCATCAAGAAAGTGTTAATATTTGGGCATCAATAGCTGAAGGGTAATCTTTGTCAGGCAACTAATGTGGTTGTGTTTTAATAACTTCTTCAAACAATGACAAAAGGGATATTAATAGTTGCAATTTAATTGTATGGAAATATTTCAACGTTGCATAGGAGTTCTCTGAAAGATACAGCATTATAGTTTATTTCTTAACAGGAAAAATTGTACATTTTCCCTTAAGGGTATGATAATTATTAAAGTCACATCTGTTTTGATTGAGGACTTTGAATCAAAAAGAGAAGATTGTCTGAGAAAGCTCATAGAATGGCTGTGGCTTACAAGTGATTTGTAGTTCATCCCCAATATTGATTTCCCAATTTTTGAAATGAAAATTAAGAATAAGAAGCTGAGAAGTGAAAGGTTATCATCTCTTCCGATTAATTGCAGTTTTCTAAAAAAAGAAATAGTGACTATTTAGCTTCTTTTGATTCTCTTAGATCTGTGAGTACAATATTTGAACTTATATAAGTATCTTGATCTTGTAAGTAGAATGAAGTGATTTTGGTGAAAAGTTAATAATGAGCAACAAAATACTTCAGAATTGAAGTTAAACTCTACTGTATAAATTAAAAAAGATATTTTTAGAAAGCTTATAAAGGGATTAAATAAAACAAGAAAAGCCATGCAAAAATTTTATTAAGTTTTATGATCACAAGTATCACATTGAAATAAAATAAATTATTTTTTGTTAACATTATTTTTCCCCAAAATTTATTTGATCTTTGAATACTTTGCAATTATTAACTGTGTTTTCTTAAAAGATCTTGCAAGAGACTATCAGTATGTTGGGTGGAACCTTTGTGATAAGCTTGTCAGAAAACATTGACAAGACTAGCATAGTTTGAGAAGGCATGGGTGGCTTTTTGACACAGTTCAATTGGAGAAATGCAGTATACAGTACAACATTGACAAACAGAATGGTTCATTGCACATCTTCCATCTTCTCCCCCCCCCACGGAAATGTGGTACTGTCATATCGTAATATTTTGAGGCTTAGAACTATCACTGTTGAAAGGACACTAGTTCTTAGGTGTTTGAAAAGCAATACAAAATATAGTTAAATCTATTGATGATCGTGTGCTAGAGTTCATTTAAAGCAAATGTGTGAACAAAATATTTTATTACTGAGATAATTTAAAGCATATTACTTATTAGTTTATTTTTGCCAGTACTAGAGGATTTTATTTTATAACATTGTTCATGTGTTTTAAATCATACTTGTATTTTCATAGGTGTAAAGAACACCTGATGAGGACCTCCAATGCAGATAACCATCTGCAAACTGATAAAGAAGTTCAGTGACCCATGCATGGTTACATATCTAGTATAAGTCAGAGGTGGGACTTGATTCTGGGTCCCATTGAATCTGAGGCAAATTATTTCTTTTTTGCCATGATGGATCATATGATCTATAGGTGTAAAAATTTTTTTCCTTTCGCTCTTTCCAAATATTTTATATCTCCAATTCATATCCTGTCATTTTAAGTGAAACATGACCTCTACATCTTCCTATGTTATTTAATGTTTCCCGTACATTATTTTTTATTTGTCTTACTCCAAGCTGCAGCTATGAATCTTGATGGATAACTACCACCTCTTATACTTTTTTGTATTCACTTACAGAATATAAGAAAATTTGAGATATGTTGAGTAGGCATTCAGTAAACAGTTGATGAAAAAAGTAAATGAAAAACTAATTTATTTCTCATGATTCCCAAATTGTGAACTTAATCATGTATTTTCAGAGTAGAAGAATATTACATATTAGTTGAATTTCATGCTGTAATAGATGCCAATGGAAAAATTAGAATGTCTCTTTTAAAAAACTCTTTTAATGCTTTCTCTTTATTCGGGGGAGGTAACCTGTGTGGTTAGGTAGTAGAAATTCAGCATAAAGAGATCCCCCTCCCCCAAATAGAAGCAATATAAATGCACAACAGTTGTAAATGCTTTATTCTAAAACTTACATTAAGATCCATCCTGGTCAACTGTCTTTACTCCAGATCATTTTGTACAGCTTGGCAGGGAAATTTGCTATTCTGAACATTCTCACATATATTCTGAAGCTCTTGAGGATTAATTTCAGTTAATGCTGAATGGTATAATTTCTCACTACCTCTTTGGCTCTACTCTAGGGTACATTATGCCATAGGGAAGAAAAAGAGAAGACATTTTGAAGGAAAGAATATGCTTAACATTTCAATTCTGATTTCCTAAAGGCCAATTCATCATGAGAAACTTAGACCTTTTCTGTAGTCATACTGTTATTGAAATTACTGGAAAGAACAGAGAAAAGTGCTTTGTAAACTATAGATAAACATGAGCCATATTAATAGCTCAAGTGGAGAACAGAGAGCATGACATTTAAAATAATTTTTACAGTTAGAATGATGTAATGTAAAAAGGCCTGAATGAACAATCTCTTTATACTTAGGCTCTGCCACCCAGTAAATGTAAAATGAGTAGTATTGGATGTATAACTAGTTTGGACCTTAGGTGTGTGAGATTAAATATTCTGTTAAACAGACCAGCCAGTGTGTGTGTGTGTGTGTGTGTGTGTGTGTGTGTGTGTGTTCAAAGTTTTTGTTTGGGCTGTTGTACTTTTATTTTTATTTTTATCTTATTTATTTATTTATTTATTGTTGTTTTTTTGGTTTTGGTTTGGGTTTTGGGTTTTTTTTTTTTTTTTTTGCTGAGGCAATTGAGGTTAAGTGACTTGGCCAGGGTTACACAGCTAGGAAATGTTAATTATCTGAGACAAGATTTGGGCTCAGGTCCTCCTGACTTCAGGGCTGGTGCTCTATCCACTGTGCCATGTAGCTGCCCCATACCTTTTATTTTTATGTTTTCTTTTCTTCTCTTTTAGATGAGGCAGCATAGAACAGTGGAAAAGGGCTTGAGTAAAAGCCAAGAAGATCGAAATTTAAATCTTCATTCAATCACATAGAAATTCTGTTTTTATAGATGAGTTACTTAAACTTCCTGAGCATCAGCTTCATGATCTGTAAAATGGTACATTTTGTACTTACCTCACAGACATATTATCAGGTTTAAATGAGTAAATTTTATGTAAAGTGCTTTGCAATCCTTACAATGCTATAAAATTTCACTTATCATTATTATTTCAATGCCCACCATGTGCCAGAAAGTACTAAATAAGAGGCCAACCCACTACTAAGACATTAACAGACTTTGATGTCAATTGTTCAGCATTTGTCCACTTAACTATGTGACTATTACTGCAAATAGCAACCTTCTATGAATGTCTTAGTAAAATCGTTTAACAGTTGCTGTCTAGAAAAATGAAATTATTATCTGATGATGAATATTTTCAGATTTAACTTACTTGATTTTCTGAAAATAGACACAGAGTTCATTTTTATCATGTACAAGAAGTCTTGCCAATGTGATAGGGCCTGAGAGAACTTGGACCCTTTTGGCCTAGCCTTACTAAACCCTGGATCATTTCTACATAGTGATGAAACAATAGAGGAGAAATGTATTTGGGGAAATGCCAAAGATTAAAACATTTTTTCCCCAAAATCTTGAAATCTAGAAATCACTTAGGGATATTATTATTGCCAAGTTGTAGAAATATAATTGGGAAACAGTGTGCATGTGTGTATACACACACATGTATATATATATATATATATATATATATATATATACATATATATATATACTTACATATACATACACACTCATGCACACACAAATGTATATATGTGCATACACATATATCATACACATGTATATGTATATAGAACTACATATATATGCAGGCAAATATGCATGTATATGTATATATACATAATTTTAAAGGCTACATTGATATGCTTTTAAAGTAGAGCAATATGGAGTAGTTTTTGAATATATTTGCCATAGCTATCATTTGATGTTTGAAGAAAAGTCAGATGAAATCTAAATTTTATTTCTAATACCCCTCCACAACTATTTTTGCTTCAAAAAGTAAAATCCTGATAATAGTATTTGCATTATCTTCCTCACATAATCATGAGGAAACAACTTTGCAAAAAAACCCTGCAATTTAAAAAATTAGTATATCCATTTTGCAGATGAGATCAGAAACACAGGAAAATGAAGTGACTTGAATTTATTCCATTGATCACTTTTCTATTTTTTTCTATTTTTAATCAGTATTGTTTTGCAACTTTTGTCATTAATAATTTTTATATCTCTGTAAAATGTCATCAATTATTGCTTAAATAAAATTTGATTTAACTTGTTCTTTGAATTTTTTTTCTGGTGGGAGGAAATACAGATGAGATAGGGCAGATAGGTAATCCAATTGCTAAGTGTTACCACCAAGTTCAGAACTCAGGTCTTCTGATATTAAGACCATCATTGTTTTTCTGATACCATTCTGGTATCCACAAAAGAAAGTTTTTGTGAAGTATAAAGATTGTTTGGTTTGGAATAAAGAAAACATTAGTTTCTAATCCTACCTAAAATAGCTATTCTTTGCATGATCTCGGGGTAAATACCTTTAATCATTTTTCCTTTGTTTCCTCATCTATAAATTGAGGGTGATGGACTGGATGGATAGCCTCTAAGATCTTTCATCTCTCTGAATCTCTCTTCTCATGAGCATTTTCTCAAAAGAATCATAATACCAGATTCAGAAAATAATCTCAACATATGGAATTACTGTAAAGTGGTAATCTGTTTCTTTGTCTCTGTCTCTGTCTCTCTAATTTAGGGTCTGAATAATGGGCATTACAAATTAATTTATTCATGTCTTTAGTGATTTTCCAACAAAATAAAGGAATACATGTATTTACTAAATATTTCTGGAAAAAACAAATTCTTATACATGGTTATATGCTATTAAATACTTTTACATATGAAAATATGTATAAATATTCCAGTATAGTCTTGTAATATTCCAAATTATTTGACAACTCATCCAGAAGTATGGATTACAATCCATCTATGCCTGCTCAATCTGTGTGATTTTTTCTTAACTTCCTATAAGCTAACAACAGAATTCTTCTTATAGGGGTTGGAGTTTTTTTATTATTATTATTATTATTATTATTATTATTATGTTTTTTAGGTATCTACATTACAAGGATCTCAGTGGAAAATGTAGATTGTTCATAAGTTATTCCCCTGTCATCTATGTGACTATTCTATCATCTTTATGGATCACACTTTGTGAATAATTTATTGTTTATACTGCATTTCAGTCTCTGTCTGACTATCATATACTTCTCTTTTGGAGGCACTCATTTTCAATTATTTGAAAGTTATTTGAGGACTTATCTTTATACAGTGTCACTGAAAGTATTATGGTTTTAACAAGACAAATATTTTGCTTTAAATCACTATTGATCAGAGAAAGGCAAATTAGGACAATTTTGAGATATCACTGTACACCTTCCAGATGGATTGAGATGACAGGAAAAGAAAATGACAAATGTTGGAAGGGATGTAGGGAAACTGGGACACTGACACATTGTTGGTGGAGTTGTGAATGATTCAACCATTCTGGAGAAGAATTTGGAACTATGCCCAAAAGGCTTTCAAAATGTGCATACCCTTTATTGGATCCAGCAGGGTCTCTACTGGGTCTATAACCTAAAGAGATCTTAATGGAGGAGAGGGACCCAGATGTGCAAAAATGTTTGTGGCAGCCCTTTTGTAGTGGCAAGGAATTGTAAACTGAATGGATGCCCATCAATTGGAGAATGGCTGAACAAGTTATGGTAAATGAATGTTATGGGATATTATTGCTCAATAAGAAACCATCAGCAGGACAATATCAGAAAGTCCTGGAGGGAATTACATTAACTGATATTAAGTGAAGTGAGCAGAAGCAGGAGATAATTGTACACAATAACAGCAAGATGATCAATTCTGATGGATTCTTTTCAAAATTGAGATGATTCAGGCCAGTTCCAATAATCTTGTGATGAAGAGAGCCATGTGCAACCAGAGAGAGGACTGTGGGAACTGAGTGTGGATCACAACAAATTATTTTTGTTGTTGTTGTTGTTTACTTGCTTTGTGTTTTCTTTCTCATTTATCCTTTTTTGATCTGATTTTTCTTGTGCAGCATGTGTGGAAATATGTATAGAAGAATTGCACATTGTTAACATATATTGGATTACTTGCTGTCTAGGAGAAGGAGTGGGGGGAAGGGAGGGAAAATTTTGGAACACAAGGTTTTACAAAGGTGAATGGTGAAAATAATCTCTGCATATGTTTTGAAAATTAAAAAAAAATTAATAGTAATAAAAAGATGAATCTTTTTTTAAGGAGAAAGCATAGGATTATTTAAAAATCTTGAAATTTCCTACAGTCAATCCATTCCATTGTCCTCCTTTATTCAATTATTAATCCATTTCATTGTTCATTTGCAATGCATTTCCAAGGTTTTTTGTTAACAGCTACATACATTTGAAAATACACACAGGGAAGAATACATTGTTTAGGTCAGAAATCTGAGGCACTTTTGTTATTTTTTTTCTGTGTGACTCCTTAATCCAAACTCTGTGAATTGTTATTAATGTTAATATCATTTTGGAGGTACTATAATGTTCTGGAACTTAAGGAATAATTTAAATATCAAATACTTACAATAGTGTCTGAAGGAGTTCACTCTCCATGAGAAATTTAGCTTACATTCTGCATGGAATATTTTTCATGACAGCAATGCACAGTTTTGGAAATGATGACTCATTTTGTTTTTGATCTTTCTTTATATTACTAAGAAGAATGTTGGCAAGTGGTACTGTCTCTGATATATTTTACAGAATATTATATAATTTTGAATAGTTCATGAAACAGACCCTGTCAGACCTTGAGTTTTAAGGCAAGAATCTGGTGAACAGTGCCAGTGGGATTATGATATCTCTCCATCTTTCATTTATTTGAGTAAAGGAGAATATGTGGGGGTGGAGCCAAGATGGTGGAGTGTAGACACAACTCTCTGTGACCTCCTGTGACATTCTCTCAAACAAACAGCAGATTAAGCCTCTAAACTGGTTTTGGAGTTAAAACTCCAAATAGTTGGACTACAACACATTCCCAGAAGAAGTTACCTTGGAAGAACTTCAGAACAGCCCAGATAGCAGCATGGGGAAACTGGGACAGGAAGCCAGGCCAACACTCAGAATGTGGCAGTTTCTAAATATCTGGGAAGTTTCTGTGAGCCTCTTAGGCTACTCTGTCCTGATTGTAAGCAGGTGCTTTGGCAGATCTGCCATTTATAAAAGGTAAAGTGTAAACCACTTAGAACTCTTGACCTGGCCCCAATTGCCCAACACCAGAAGTCTCCTGAATGACTTATCAATAATGACCTCCATAATTTATAGATTTTTTTTTGCTTTTTGCTGAGGCAATTGAGGTTAAGTGACTTGCCCAGGGTCACACAGCTAGGGAATGTTAAATGTCTGAGACCAGATTTGAACTCAGGTCCTCCTGACTTCAGGGCTGGTGCTCTATCACTGCGCCACCTAGCTGACCCAATTTATAGATTTTTGCTATGAAAATGAATAAAAATGAAACCTGTGATTTCATTGATTTGGAACTCTCTACAGGGAGGAAATCCCCTGTGCTGGTAGAAGTTTCAGAAAGCTGTGTGAGCACTGAATGATAGTGGGACTTCCTTTATGCCAATAATATGTATGCCTCAGAGGTAAGACATGGATTCAATTTTTCTTGACTCAAAAGTCACTTTTCTATCCTTTATACCCACATCTCTCCCATAGTTAGAAAAGCAAGCACATAGGTTACTAATTATTGATGTTTTCTTAAATTTTTTCTATTTCCTATTATTTTTCTACTAATAAGATCCAAGTTTTTTTTCCTTGCTTTTATTTACTTATAGGTATTTAAACACCTAGCCCCTTCAAAATTGCATCATTTATAATAAATACCAATAATTGCTTTATCTAGCTACTTTAATTATGATTGTCTTCTTTTGAGCCATTTGTTTCTCTTGTAATCATATCTGTTAGTGTCCAGATGTACTTGCTTCACTGTTCTTGATGGCGAAAATTCATTTCAATTATTTTTCAGATCTTTTCCATATTTCATCTTCCTTTTAATTTTAACCTGAAAGGTGAACAAAAAAAAGCAGGGGTAGCAATCCAGATCTCAGACCAAG
>JAJPUD010028700.1:0-14483 GCA_023553655.1 Myrmecobius fasciatus
CCCCCTGCCCCATTAAAACAGACCTGTTTTGAGGTTCTTCCAGAGTATCTTCTTCTAGAATCGTGTTGTTCTCCAGATATTGTGGATTTTTTTGCTTCAGAATCAGTCTAGAGGCTTCATATGTTGTTGGTTTGAGGGGAGGTTAGAGGAGGTTACAGAGACTCCTGTCTGATCTCCGCCACCATGGCTCCAGGCAATAATGGAAGAAAAAAAATTGATTCGAACCAGCTTTATTTATGCCACTCCTAAGCTTTATAACACTATAAATGATTGCAACATTCATTAAAGAAAATTACCATACTACTGCTCTTGCAGTTTCAACATGGAATCATAGGGAGAGACCATTGAATCAAGGAGTTTTTTTTGGTGCAATCTTCTCAAATCCAGAAAAAGTGTTTTCCAGAATAGGAGTATCCTTATTTTGCTGTGTAGTCATCTGAGAGATGGAAATCTTAGATCTGCTAATCCTGATTCTCTGCATTCTAGGCAAAATTTTATCTTATCAGAGAAATCACTGCAATAGATAAAACCAATCCTTGATTTCTGCCTTTAATTCTAAAAATGTCTGTGAAAACCAGTTCAAGGCACTTGTGAATTAGGAAGTAACAGAACTGTGTGTGAGAGACAAAGACAGACCAACAGATAGAGGTGAGAAAGACAGAGTTAGCACAATGTAGAAAATCATTATGATGAACTTCAGACAATTTTAAGGATGTCTATAATTCAAAGATAGATTTTAGCCACTTGATGGAAGAAGACTTCATGCTGATGAAATCACAAATCTTTGACAGCCAGAAAGATATTATAATGATAATCAGAAAGATGAAAAGTTAGGTGATCAAGATGACAGCAGAGAAAGTACAGCACTTGAAGTTAGGAAGTCCTAAGTTCAAAACCAGTAGTAGATCCTTAATATCTATGACATCATGGAAGTATCATTTAGCTTCTTTTTGCCTCCATGTATTCAATTGTAAAATGAACATAAGAATAGCACCAAATTCCTAGGGTTACTATGAGGAACATGACATATGTAAATAATTTTGCAAACCTCAAAGAATAATGTATGTGTTGGCCATTTCTTCTAATTCAGTGACAGAACTAGAAAGACGCATATATTAGATAGACCCAGATAGGCATTATTAAGCCAGGAATGGCATTTAAGCATTGTTAAATTCTAGTACCTGAGGTTATTTATGTAAATAAAAAATATATATTTCAGATAAGCACAAGTACTATATTCAAATAATTGTTATGTCATGAAAATTATTTCTGGATGTATTTTGTCATAGTGCATTATGTCTACAACTTATTTAATACAAAACTCCATTTGCATAGATATATAATCTTTTTTTTCCAAATAGTGGTTTCAATCTGTGTAGCCATACCTATCAATTAGTTCCAGTTTCTAACCAATCAGGTTGCCAGTGTAAAAGTTTGGCTACAGGGGCAGCTAGGTGGCACAGTGGATAGAGCACCAGCCCTGAAGTCAGGAGGACCTGAGTTCAAATCTGGTCTCAGACACTTAACATTCCCTGTCTGTGTGACCCTGGGCAAGTCACTTAACCCCAATTGCCTCAACAAAAAGCAAAAAAAGAAAAAAAAAAAGTTTGGCCACAGGGACAAAAAATAGTAATCAGCTTAACTGCCACTATGTGACTTAAAAACCATGGCAATAAAAGCTGACATTGAACATGTTAGTGTGTTTAATGATCACTGAAACACTGATCACTATCCTATTTTCTTTTCACTTTCAACTAATTTGGAGACCAGGAAATTTCTGTAGACGTAGACTTTATAGGTTAACCTATCAGTATTTGATGAGGCTATTGAAAGTATAAAGGAAGGGATATTTGTTGTATAAAATGATTAATATTATGGAGTTAAATGCCATGCTTTAAAAAGACAGAGACCTAACAGAAAAGGACAAAAAACAAATGGTAAAACTATGTCCTGTACATCATCTGATTTGTTTTGTCTACTAGTGAAATTATAATAAGAATGCTTTCAGGGAGCTTACAAGGGATGTATTTACATTACAATACTTTTGTTTAACTACCCAAAAAGTCACCAGTGCAAAAAAAGAACAGAACATTAAATATAGAGAAATAAGAACAGAATTGTTGGTTAAAAAAACACATCATACCAAACCTCCTCGGCCATCAACCATCAACCTAAAACAATGTTGTTTTTTCAGAAAAAATTTCAAAGAAATTTACGGTTTTGAGTATATAATGCATAAAGAATATTGCATTTGCTTCCAGTTTCTGACCAATGAAAGATTTTCATAGTGTTTCTAACTTTAATTAAACTAAGTTTTAGAAATACTGTGTCTGAATTTGAGCTGGAAAATCATGAGAAAATCTGAATAATTTTGGAGACTATATCCTGACTATTAATACACTCTAAAACTTTTGGTATGCTACTATAAAAATATCTAGAAATGCCATCACTGTATCCTGTAAACTATAGATACTTTACAATTTCTCTCTGAAGTAAAGATTAATTAAATAGTGTTATTTAGGCTTTGGTTATTATGCATTGCAACAATTTTGAGGAAATGGTTTCTGAAACATATACACTCTGTGCTACTATATTATGAAGCTATTAAGCAAATATCTGGAAATGGATCAGGTTAATGATCCTAATTATGGGATTTCTCAGTGTGCAATGGAAGCAGAAACCTACATTTATATATAGCCTACTCAAGACCCTAAAGGATTCATACTATCAATCCATTAGGAGAAATCATTTGTAAAGATCTGTTGAAATTATGAATATGATAGGCATGCTGAGGATGAAGAAAACAAAACAAAACAAAACAAAACACGTCTTTTTTTCATATCTACCACCGTCTTTCTTTAGCCGTGTCTGCCTTTTAAAATAGCATAAGCAATTAACCCACAGTATGAGGTAAACTTCTAAAAAAAGTTTATTTTAAAAATGCAGCTGTATTTCCTTTTGTGTTTAGGGGGAAACAATGCCTGGCAAGGTCACACATAAATCATGTAAAGAACTTTATAAGGCTTATAATTGAATATTTGTGGAAATCTATCAATGTTTTCAACACTGCCTATACAGAAAAGTTATGAGACTGTTTCACCCCACTCTGTTGGTTTAAAACATACAAGGAATAGGGAAGGAGGGATTATCTTATATTTCCTGTGAGGGAAAAATATCACAAGCACGCATTTTGACATTTCACCAATGAGAATGGAGGAAGTAGCATGTATTGATCTCACAGAACTTTCTCCTTTAACCCTCATTCTCCATATCTTCAGAAACTTTCTATGACTTCTTTGTTCTCTTCCTTGCTTCCTTTTTCTGAAGAAGAGCATCACCTCTTCTCAAAGCTAAGCCCTCTGACTGTATACTTGACTTTACACACTCTTTGTTCATTTATTCTCCTGATCCACTAATCACTGCCATATATTATCTTTTCTTCTCTGGGTCCTTTCCCTGTGCCTACAAAGATGTTTAGAACCTCATAGTTTCTTTTAAAGAGATGATCAAGTCTCTTTTAAAAAGTATTAAAGGAGCAGCTAGGTGGCGTAGTGGATAGAGCACCAGCCCTGAAGTCAGGAGGACCTGAGTTCAAATCTGGTCTCAGACACTTAACACTTCCTAGCTGTGTGACCCTGGGCAAGTCACTTAACCTCAATTGCCTCAGCAAAAAGCAATATATACATAAGTACGTATATATATAGATATATATATATGTATGTATATATATATATAACATATATATATATATAACAATAATAAAATAAAAAGGTATTAAAAATCCTTTCATTGACACTCATCCTAAGTATTAAATACAATTATTTTCTCAATCCTTGATCTCTTCTATAGCATTTGGTACTCTTGTTTATCCCTGCTTTAATTTTCTTTAGTTCTTTGGCTCCAGTAGAGTATTCTTTCTCTAACTATTCTATTCTATTCTAACTATTTCTATCTCTTCCATTCCTTCCTCTTCCTTTTCTTGTCCTCGTACCATGGACTTACCATGAAGTTCCATTCTTGGTTCTTTTTTTTTTCTTTTTTCTTTTTCTCTACATTCTTTTCTTTGGCAAAATCTCATCTACTTCTGTAACTAAATAGTCAATTATATACAGATTACTCTTCAATCTATATATCCAGCTCTGAATCCACCATTGATTAAATATAATTTAAATTAAAATAGTAAGGTATATTTTAGTCTGTAGATCTCCAGTTTACTTCCCTATCCTTATTTCACACAGCTTAATTCATGTTTATTAATAAAAATCAAATTGAACTATTTCAAGTTCTTCAATCTTGTCATGCTGCTTTCCACCCCATGTATTTACACATATCATTATCCTTGCTGATACTGTATCCCTTCTAATGCTATTATATATATATATATATATGTATATATATATATATATATATGTATGTATGTATTTTTCTTTCCCAGAAAGAAACAGATTCTCTATGATGCCTTCATTGAATATTTTAGATTAAAAAATTCCCCTCTTCTTAAATCTATTCATTCATAATGTTTAATCTCTCTAAATCAAGTAATGAATAAGATATATCATTAAATATGTTTGTTTTATAATTGTAAGGATCTGGGGTGACAGAATTATGTGGACCTAAATGTGGGAAAATACTGTCCAAGCATCATCTTCAGGGAAGTAAAAGTTATGGAACTGTATGTGATTATAAATAAGTATGGTACAGGGATGTGGAGGACAAAATAAATGAAACAGATTATTAGGAAATGAATCTGAATTGTAAGGATAATAACCAGGATTTTTCCCATGTATGATTGACTTGAATTTGGTTGATAGATATTTGTGGTTCATCATGAATGCCAGTCAGCATCACATAAATCTACATCTCAGAAGCTCCAATGATGTATTTCTTCTTTAGGATGTACAATAAATGATTATTTGGTATTATTTTCATTTTAAATAATTATATGGGAAAAGAAATAAATGGTGGAAGTGGGAAGTACATTATAAACTAAATAATTAAAATTAATTATCTAATATTTTAGATGTAAGGATTGTTAGATGTTCCATATAGTTGCAACTATTCTGATAATTCATCCAACAAGTGGTGTATGTCTTTTATATTCTCAGATTCTCTGATTAAGTCTAGAATAATTACTTTGCCAGTGAACACAGCTTGGCCCACCCCCAACTAAAAGACTTAATTATTTACTAAGTCCTATAAAGATAAGAAACTACTTAGGGAAAGAAAAAGGAATCAATTTAGAGTAGCTAAGAAACTTAAAAGATACTTTGTGGGTGAGAGGTAGAAGTTCTATTTGAAAAAAAAAGCAGTCCTTTCCCAGAATGAATATATAATTTTCATTTTATAAATTTTATGCTTTCATACTTTATAAAATAGAAAGAGTAGTACAAGAGACATTGTGATTCAGTGGTAAGAAATTGACCTGAAAAGATGAAAACCTTGGAATCAGGTATTGCCTATTAATTTGTGACCATCAGTGAATCAATTACCATCTTACTTTGAGCTTTTATTAGACTCTAAATTAGAGATGGGGGGGGGGGACTGATTTGCATTGTAGGATGTTCCACACAAAAAGTTCCTTCAATTAAATGAAAACCTTGGCCTCAGCAACCAACAAATTATAAAATTAGACTAGATAGGTTGGTGCAGGACTGTAGAAGATCTAAGATGGTTATGCTGAGGAGTTCAAATTTTGTCTTATAAAAAATAAGGAGCCCCTGAAAGTTCAACAAAAACCTATTAAGCAATGAGTGAAGGGATAGGATTCATTCCTAGATTAATAATACTTGTTTTTCTGATATTATTCTGTAGGTGCAGCCATTAGCATATGTGATTTCATCAAGTATATATTTCTAAAGAATATTAACAACAAAAACCATTCTAAAAGTGAATTTTTATAAAAAGAAAAGATTTTTTATGAAAAGATAAAATATATCCATTGAATTTGAAATGTATTCCAAACAACAATTTGAAAATAGATCACTTTGCAAGTTTATATAATCAAATTAGGAGTCAGTATGGTATACTATAAAATATCCTGAACTTGGGTCCAGAAAGACTTGGAATTGTGAGATATATATGTAATGTGTGACCATAGGCAAGGCACTTAAACTATCTGTTTCTCTATAATTTCTATAAAGCAAATCATAAAGCAGAATAGAAATGTAAATAATTATTATTCAGAATCACCTCCAAAGTTTGTGATCACTAGAACATGATGTTGGCCATTATTAGAAGATCTATAAATGTATTGCTTTTCACATAGCAAGCTAAGCATTAGGTAGATTAGTATTTGAAGTGGATTGATTTAGCACAGTCATTTAATCATTGTTCTAATGAATGGACAAAAGCAGTCAGATGTCTCACTGCCAGTTCACTTCATGATCTCCCAAGCCAATAGCTACACTTGTTAAAAGGCTTTCACAATGTATTTAAAGTTTAAATATTGATTTGAGCAGTACTTGTGAAGAAAGTGAATTTCTGAATTCAGAGGCAAAGCATTGCTACCTTGATATTAAGAAAAATGATCTTTACAGAAACTCATAAACCTGGGGATAAATGCTTCATTTCTTTTTTTCTTTTATCTGAAATTGGGAAGCAAAATATTTCCAGTTCCAGAGGGCGATTTCTTTTTAGCATTCATCTTACTGTAAGTCTCAGGTATTATCTATGTGGAGTTTTGCTTGTTAATAAATTAGTAACTTTGTGGAAGGTTTGTGGCAATGGACAAAAAGAACTATAGAATTTGGTGGAACGTTTTATCTTTTTCACATTCAAATAAAAATTCGGTGGATTGTATAGAATCATCAATTAATTGTAACCAGGGCAATGCTATAATATATGTGAATTCATGAATTTTTTCTGCATGAGAAATACAAAATAACCCTCTAAGTTATAGCAAATTAAGTGGGCTTTAGAAGAATGTGTATTTAAAAGATGCAGTTATTGTCTGCTGTGAGAAAAAAAAAACATTAAAGTGTAGTTATTTGCTAGAAAATGACATTGTATAGTTCCACATTTATTCTTTCTCAGTGATTTTTATATTACATTTTCTTTGCTTACAAATAAAAACATACTTTTCCTAAGTGCCAGGAAGTAAACTAAACCTGAAGTTTGAAAATCAAGCTGTGTTCTTTCTCCCTCATGTATTGTCTGAAAGAGCAAAGGGTCTGCAATTAGGAATTGGCGGATAATTTAGGTGATACATGAAGGAAAAAGAAAAAAGGAAAATTACTTAAGGTAATTAATCATCATTGTCTGACTACAACTCCCAGCATTAATGTTTCCTCAGGATATAGTTTAAAGAAATGATGAATGCTACTTTTATGATTATCTTCTCTTTTCTGAGTGCAAGAATGATATCTATAGGATGATTTTCTTTTTTTATTAAATCTTTTTATTGCAAAACATATGTATGGGTAATTTTTCAACATTGACCCTTGCAAAGCTTTTCATTACAAATTTTCCTCCCTAGTTCCCACTCCTCCCCTAGATGGCAGGAAGTCTACTACATGTTAATTATATTAAAATACTTGACAAATCAAATATGTGTATACATGTTTTTAGTTATCTTGATGTGCAAGAAAAGTTGGATCTACAAGAAAAAAAAGTCTGAGAAAGGAAACATAATGCAAGCAAACATTAATAGAGAACATGAAAATGTTATGTTGTGGTTCACATTTCATATCCCTCTCTCTAAATCTATATGGCTTTCTTCATCACTGAACAATTGGAACCGGTTTGAAACATTTCATTGTTGATATAGGATGATTTTCAAGACACTTTATTTGTGCTCTTGGTTTTATGTCCAAGACACCATGTTTACATATTCACTTTGTTACCTTTCATCAACTTTCCAGGTTAAAAAATAACAACAGGCTCAATTTTGTTGTCTTTGATTTCATATTTAGATACTCCCTGCTAATATACAATCTTTATTTCTGCCTTGGCTTGTCTTTGGTTGCAAACTGAGCAAATGAGGAGGCAATTTATAATTTCAGAACCCAGGAATTTTTTTTTGTTCTGAACCTTATTTTTAGGACTAAAAATCGTAAGATCAAAGATCTAGTGTTAGAGGTGACTTTGGGAGGAAATCTAATCAAATCACATGTGAGACAGCTCAGGCATAGAAAAGATTAATGACTTGCCCAAAAGTCACATAATTCATGTGTGGCAATGCCTAAATTTGAAGCCAAGTCCTGTAATTCTAATATTCCATTTAGTGGGGAAATTAAGCACTTTTTTTCCATTATACCATATTGTTTCTTTAGTGCTGAGTAGTTCTGATGAAGACATCCCATCAACCAATGTAGATCAGCTCCTACTGTGCAAATTATAGTTTCTGACAGTTGACCAGGAACACTGAAAGTTTAAATGACTTGCACAGGTGTGATATAACAAGTATGTGTCCAAGGTAGAAATCAGATGCAGGCTTTCTTGATTCTGAGACAGGTTCTTGTTCCACTACAGAGCGATGCTTCTCTGGAATAACATTTATAAAATCTCAGGGTCCAACATTTATTTTAAACTTCTAGTATAATGTTCCTTATTGGCTTAAATAATGACACTGCACCATAAGACATTATAAATAATCAGAAGAATGTTTATAAATAGCCTATTTTGTGCAGAGCATTATGGGAGGTAATAAGAAGCATATATCTATCCCCTATTTAGGGTAGTAAAAATATATAATTACTTGGTAGTGTTAAAGAGCCCTCTGAACTTATCTTCTTGAGTTGTTATGTTTTCCACATACACTGGACCCAGATTATGCAAGAAGTCTTGGATGCATCAAGGATAAAGACTTACTCCTGAGCTGAAATAATTTATTCTTTGTCTTCCCAAGTAGAACTCTCTATATGTCTTTGGAAATTAAGATAAAATACCAATCAGTTTGTACCAGACTGAGAGACTCTGTGTATGAGACCTTTTAGATAAGCATACTATCCTATGTTTATAGTCTAGCAGTTCCCAATTGAAAACAATGCTGTTTTTGTCAAGGTCTTTCCTCTCCCCTCCAGAAGGTGATTAGTCTTTTCCCCCAGTCTTATGCCTTCCTCTTTTCCTGTAAATTAAATACCTATGGCTTTTCCTGCACCACTGGTTCTTGGTACAGTGAATTCTCACTTGTATGTGCTCTTCTCTTATAAAAAATCCAGTTGTAATGCATGTCCCATGGACTTGTGATTTTTTTCTTTTTTTTTCTTTCTTTTTTTTGGTTAACAGTAGGTAGTATGGTAGAGCATGACATAGTGGCGAGAAAACATTTAGAAGACCTGAGTTTGATTTATACCTCTATCATTTTAACCCTTTAGATTTTAATAGAAATTCCTTTAAAAATATTTAGAATCATTTATTTGGAATAAGAAGAAATTTTAGAGAGCATCCAGTCTAACTCTGCTATTTTCCAAAGTCAGAAATGAGATTCAGACTCAAATCCTCTGACTCCAATTAAGTTTTTTATCTATTGCTCACACTGCATTGCTCACAACTTCTTAACTTTGTAACAGTTATTGGTTTTATGCCTTACCCCACCCTGGACTGTATTAGTAGTGAAGGCAGGGATCTTGTCTTATGTAAACTTTTTTATCTTTACTTAGATTCAGCAGAGTGATCTACAAATTACTTAATTCCTCTTCCTTGCTACTGCATAAAAAGATAAAAATGGATTAGATCAAAGCGTATTAAACTGTGGGGCACAATTGAATGTGGGAGTTGAGAAATTATAATTCATTATCAATATCTGTTTAATTTGTATACCTATTTTATGAACTTATATCCCAAGGACCATGTAGAAATTTTCTCAGGAGAAAGGGGATTGTGAGTGGAAAAAAGTTTAAGAAGTTTGGGATTAGATGACTTGCTAATTTCCTTCCAAGATCTAATTCTTTTTTGTAGCTCCATTAGAAACATACCATGTGTGGTGTAAGGGAAGAGATTTAGCACTCTGGCATAATCAGGGAAGGTTTTGATGAAGTGAAATTTGAATTGTGATTTAAAGGACTGGTAGGAATTCAGTAAGGAATTAGGATCAACATGAGCCAAGTTACAGACAAAAGAGGATATAGTACATTCAGTAAAAAGAATAGAGCTGGCTGGTTAAAGCATAAATCACATGCAGAAATACACATGAAGAAAGGTTGGAAAGGCATGGTGGTATCAGATTACAAAGGACTTTGAATTCCAGGCAGAAGAATTTGACTTTGTCCCAGAATATTATGGAAAGCTATTAAAGGTGTTTTGATTAGAGAAATACATGAGCATCTCTTTGGGTAAGGGAGTTGACTTACTATTGAAAACCTCAGGAAGTGAAGATACCATAATAAAGACTCGTGTTAAAGAAGACCTGGAGCCCTAGGTTACACAAAGCTATACTGACCAAATTAAATAGTGAATATAATTGCTACCTGCTTGGCTGTTACTGTTTAACTTTATTTTGAGGTAAATTTTGGTGGCTTGTCTAATATCAAATTACTTACTTTTCATTAATTATTTAAAATGGAATTTTTAGGTTATTAAAAATGAATGACCTAATTGTTTGGCATCTGGAGAATCCAGTAGACTAAAAATCTATCCTAAAGGAGATGCAAGCAACCCATAATTAGGAAAGAATGAATATTATAAAATATATCAATTATATCAAACTCAAATAGAAATTGATCCCTGCACTATATTTTGTCAGATTAAACACAAATTAATATTATCTATGTTGTACTATATTTTTATTTATTTTGTTAACTTTTTCTCAATTACATTTTTGTTTGGTTTGGGAACTATCAAGAGTTTTGCAGAGCCCCACAGCCAGGGAGTTTCACACCTCTGAACTGGGTTGGTCAATCATGATACCTAGTCATTTGATTTCATTTTATTATGAGGTCAACACATTTATGTATATGCTATTATATGACTAAATGCTGTTACACAGTCATATTAGACAGCTAAAGTTGGAATTACTTTTTTGTGTTTCTTTTTTGTAGCTAAATAATTTGACATATTAATGATCATTGTGACTAGGCAATCAAAATTTTGTGCAATATATGTGAAAACTAGGTTTGTTACAAGAGAAATGAATATGCATGTGTAATCCAGAGTTCAAAATATATACAGAAATTTGCATTTTTATAATAGCAAGACAAAAGAAGGAGGGGATGCTAAGAAGGGATATGTTCTGTGAGGGGAAAAAGTACTGTGAGGGGGAAAGGTACAGTAAAGGTGGGAAAAGAACAAAATTATATCCAAAGAGGAAAAACCAGACAATTACAAAAACTACATTTTTTTCCTTTAGGAAACATTAGACTACGAAGATAAGATAATCTGCTTATCTATATAGGTCCCTGCTGCACAAGTCTAATTCGGATTTTCTGGCACCTGTCCTGACTCCCCAGGACCCATAGGGAGTCTAAATTGGAATGCAAAAAACATAGTATATCAGCTCAGATGGTGGAGGGCTTCATCCTTGACAAATTCAGGGCCTTCTACATGTTCCAGTCTTTCTGGAAAATATAGTAACTCAAAAAGACAAGTTCAGGTGATCCTTTAATAGTCCTTACCAAGATAAATATAAGAACAAATGATTTTTGTATATTTTGTTTCAGCGTTCTAAGTTTAAGAATCTTCAGGGGAAAAAAAGAAGAAGTGCAAGAGATCAGGAAAAGCTTTTGGTATTACTGTAACTGAGACACGATAGAAAGTAAGAATCCCAAGACAATGAGTTTGTGCAAGAGAAAGGTGGAACCTGAATCATAAAGAGTTTTTGAAGCCAAGTAGAGGTGTTTGGATTTTTATCCTGAAGGTCCTAGAGTCTATAGTATGTACAGATTGGTTGGAGGAACTGGAAATGTTTAACCTGGAGAAAATAAGACTCAGAGGAACATGATAGCCCACTTCAAAAATAGGAAAAGCTATTAAGTAGAAGAATTCAATTTTTTTTCTGTTACAGTCCAGTGATCACAACTTGGAAGCAGTGTTGGAGTTGCAAAGATGAAAATTCAGAATTGTTCTCAGGGGGAAAATTTAACAATTAAAGCTGTCTGAAATAAATTAGGCTTCCTTAATGGCAGCTGGATGATCACTCTCTGATATATACATGTATATATATATATATATATGAGAGAATTTCTTGTTGAGATAGTAGATGAGCACTTAGATAGCTATAAACTTTAAAATTTTGAGATTTTGTGACTTTTGTTCTTTGTATTCCCCAGTATTTAACAAAATGGCTGGAACATAATTAGATGCAGAAAGGAAACTTTTTGAACTGCACTGAATTGAATACTGACCTTGTGGACTGGTGAGAGCAAAGCTCTAGGCATATGATTGTCATCTCTCTCTCACTAACAAAATATCAGGATGACTGTCACAACAAAGGGACTTGTACTAATAGGGAGGATTGATATTTCCCAAAGGATTAACTATCTACTCTTAGACTCTTAATTCTTATAGGGTTAGACTTATTTCTAGCTTTTAACCTTCACCACATTTATTATATTCTTTATTTTATTCATATAAAGATGAAGATTAACTAGGAACACCAATGGTCCACACAATTCCCCAACTGCTTTAAACCCTAGTAACTTGTAGACTGAATAAGTTTCCTGTTCCTTGGATTTACTAAGAATTCTCCAAAAGAGAACACCACAGGAGTGGACATATGGGTAAGAGTGATCATGTCACCCTTCAGAGAATAAATTATATTTCCTTTAAGAATCCTTAAAATAACAGCATTAATACAATCTCCTAGTTAGATGACAACATTACCAGTGGCAACCACATGTCTTCTATTAATGTGTGATTATACACAGCATAAGAAATGATTACAGTCACAATTTCTTCCTTATTATCAAAATCCATTGCAACTGATCAAGATGTATCTACCAAATCTAAATTCTCTTCTTTTGCCAGACATTAATGCTTAACTAATCATTATAAATAGGCTATTCTGCAACTTTCATTCTTCTTTTCTAATAGGTCAGTTTAGTGTTTTCTTATTTGGTTTTTTCTCACCAATTTATCCACTGATTTCTAGACTGATCCACACTTGGAGCTTCCTTTTTCATATGTATTTTATAATTCTTTTCCAACTAATTACCTAATATGTTACTAGATAATCTGTATCCCAAGCATACAAAGACATGCCACATCATACCCTTAGTATGGACCAGCAGAAAGACTTTTTTTTTCATTTTTCAAACTGTTTTTGTCTTAGTGTAGACACATGCTGATTCATTTTTGCTTCTTTTCAAAGAGGCAAATTTTGGATTGATGTCTGTAATTTTTTAAAATATTTCAAGATGTTTGAAAGTTGTGGGATTAATTCAGTTAATGGAATTCACTCTCTTGTTTTTTTATGGGCATAATGATGTGGAGTAGAATGATACTGATTTGAAGAGACATTTATGTTGAGTTTATAATTGTGGTCAACTAAAACTCAAGACTTGTTATCCATTATATGGGGATGATTAAATAAAGTACTTACATAGAATGCAAATTCCTTGAGGTCAATAATTCACTTTTCTATATCCTCAGTGCTTGGTATAGTATCTAGCAATAATACATACTTAATAAATACTTGCTGAATAAATGAATGAAATGAAATGAAGCATTAGTTCCTGTGTCAACTCTCCATCAGAATTTGCTGGGCATTTATCAAGTCTATAACTACCAGAAACATTGGATCTCACAAATCCTGAAAGAGATACTTGAAGTCCAATGATCTCAAAAACACCTCATTTGGACTTTGGACACAGCCTATACAATGTAGGACACATTACTTTGCATACTACTATACATAAGTCACAAGTTGGTAAGTGCCTAAATAAGTTATAGACTCACAGATTGTAAGTTTAGAGCTGGAAGAGACCTTAAGGTTCATGTAGTCCATCCCCTTTTTTTGAAAATGAGGAAAGTAGAGGCGGAGCCAAGATGGCGAACTGCGGACAGCTTTCTCTGTGAATTCCTCCGACATTCCCTCAAACCCAGACAAAGTAAGCCTTCCAACTGGTTTCTGAGTGAGGGGTTCGCCAAGCATTTGGACTACAACGCACCTCTATAAAAGATCTACCTTGAAAGAACTCCGGAGAAGGTTAGCCTCAGGGGAAATCGGCCGCTGGTCGCCATCGGACTCCAGCCGGGGCGGAAGTCAGGGCTGCGATAGAGGGGCGGATTTTGGGCACCCAGGAAGCCCCTGGGAGATGCCTGGGCCACTTTGCTCTGCTTGCGGGCAGGTGCTTTGGCAGATCTGCCTATGGAAGGGGGTGGATCGAGAACAGCTGAAAACGTGGTCCTAGTGCGAATCTAGCCCGACCAGCCTCAGACCAGAAGTCAACTTGGCAAACTGCCCCAGGGCAAATACAAATTGTTGCAGTTTTCTCGGCTTTTGACCAATATCCCAACTTTAAATCATGAGCAAGAA
The DNA here is from genome assembly GCA_023553655.1 of Myrmecobius fasciatus. Lineage (NCBI taxonomy): Eukaryota > Metazoa > Chordata > Mammalia > Dasyuromorphia > Myrmecobiidae > Myrmecobius > Myrmecobius fasciatus. Next base: position 14,411 of record JAJPUD010028700.1, read on the forward strand.
GCAGAAGAGAGCTCTCACCATAGAAAGCTTTTACGGAGAAAAAATAGAACAGTCCCCAGATCCTGACATTATG